>ML677399.1:6151800-6192042 GCA_007922305.1 Dermatemys mawii | reverse complement strand
TCGACAGACAGCTGTGCCGCGCCGGTCACTCTGCCCGCAGCACCAACAACTCCGCTAGCCGTCCTGCTAGCTGACACACAGACTGCTCTGCTGCACCAGCCACTCTGCACTTTTCTCAGGCCCCCCCTACTTAAGACAGTGCTCAGTGATTTCTTTAGCTCTTAGGTGATTTCAGCTCACAGTAGGGGAGCCTTAGTACAGGTGCACCAGTGAGCCCAAAACAATTTTCAGCTCAGCAGCCTGAAACCAGGCTTCTAATGGAAGCAAAAATTCAATTTTGACATTCCGCAGTGGACAGAGGCAGAGTACAATAGACCTAGAAGACCCTCAGACAGCACCCTCACCAAAAGGTATAGCTGCTTGTCCACCACCTCTCTTAATGTCACAGTGGTCTGAAACGCATGGCCCTTGCCCACTGAGTGCTACCTAGATGATGGCGAGTCCCTCCATCATAACAAGGGCCAAGTACATGTCCATAGTCCTTCATTCACATAATCACAGTAACATCACTTTATCATTCCTGCCCCAATAACATAGAAACTGGGGCTCCCTCATCAGCCAAAGTGGCCATGTGGGCTGCTGTGGGCTCAGGCTAGGCGCAGTGGGTGTGTCTATGCAAATTGATCAGCCCCAGAATTATTTTCTAAGACTCACTGCAATTCCCATAGTTCGCCACCAGATGTCAGAATATATCTCATTCCTGACACTGCTTACACATGTGAGCTGGGATTGGGGGGACAGGCAGGGGGAGGCTGAGGGTAAAGAAATTTCAATATTTGATCCAGACGATAAATAGTGAGGATACATGTCACCTCTCTGTGGGGTGAGAGGGGCTGGCCAGAGTGTGAGGGAGGAGCTTGGTTCGGGGCACCAGAACGGGGACAGGGCAGAGAGGACGCACCAGGCTCCCATCACTTTTAAAAGCGATAGTCCTCCCATTTTGTACCAGCTGAAAGAGCGAGCGCGATTGGAGGGAGGGAGCAGAGAGGAGTGAGTGGAGGCAGGGTCTTGGGGGGGGGGGGAGAACAGGGTGGGGAAGGGGTAGCACAGGGGACAGAGTCACAGTTCAGGCACCAGTTGTCCCACACACACACACACACACACCCCTTTAGGGAGCTGCCAACGTTCCTGGCCTGGTTTGGGAGAGGGGCAGACTGGATGGCCCTCAGGCATGGGTGGGGTTTTCAACCCAGACATTTTTTCTGAGGCATCTGAGTTATGGTGAGCACTCACCGGTGGAGCACCCCTTAATAGCCTAGTGCAGAACCATGACTGCATCCCTGCCTCAGTTTCCCAGGGGGGCTTTGTTACCAGATTTGCCAATTACTGTAGGGTACACTCATTTATTAGGGTTACTCTTCGGAGTGGTGGGGGGGGTTGTTCTGTTATTCTGTCCATGTGCTGCTTGTGTCACTTGTGTTCTCTTATGGAGCTCTACTTCTCCCTGCTGCAAGTTCCCTCCCAGTGGAGCTCTCCGGCAGGGCCAAGATTCCCCAAGGCTGGGTTCCTCAAGCCCCAGACAAACACACACATTGACAGAGCGCATCTGAGGGGATGGGGTTAATCAGCACTCCCAAGCTGACCCCTGATATGTCCCTGGACTCAGTGGGCTGGGTCAAGAAGCACTTCCAAGCTGTCACCCTCCTACACCACAGGCTCAGCACGTCCCTTCCCCCACTTTCGCGTTCCAGTTGTTCTGATGGTAACCACTTGATGAGCAAACCCCACAGGATTTTGGGGCACTGCAGGGATCTTTAACTTAGGTAAGAGCAAATGGGGAAGCCAAAAACATGAGAGAGAGAGAGAGAGAGAGAGAGAACCAGCTTAACACAAGGGGAGCCAAACAAACCAACCAGTGATATTAAATCTAGCTTAAATATGATTACAAAAGTCAAGTTTAGAAAACTATAACTGATCACACAAATCATGGTCAGGGGCCTATACCTAGCGAGAGAGAGAGAGAGAGAGAGCTGGGTTGCCACCACTCTGTGAAGCTTGAATCGATCGGGGGTCCCAGGTGGTGTTGGTAGCTGAGGGTCCTGAGTGCTGGAGACAGGCAGAGCCCCTAGCATGATCAGACAGGAGACGAAGCCCCAGTAGAACTGATGCAGATTTTGGATCCAGGCATCAGAGCAGTTACTTGAGTGTGGGTAGGGGTTTTTGTAGGGAAAGAACAGTGGTTCAAGGGAGGACACTAGATTTGTTTATGGGTAAACTGATGGCTCAAGGGATTATACCAAAGTTGTTTTGTTCAGGCTAGACAATAGGAATTGCTCATTCCTGACTCTGGGCAATGTTCCTTCCAGGGAGCTCACAATGCAATTAGGCATCTTCAGTATTTTGGATACCAATAAAAGATTTATTACTAGAATTGGTCTGATAACTGCTGAGCTGGGTGTGTGCAGGCATGTGTTCATTAACATCTGGAACATCCCTCATCATGCAGTACTTCCCTGTATGTGTCCCACATCATGCAGTACTTCCCTGTTTTTCTGGTCCAAGGGTTCCTTGCAGTTCTTGCCTTGGAATCTTTGTTCTCCATTCTCTATGCTAATCATCTCCGATGCAAATGAGACGAGGGGAGTTGCCTTAATCCTGACACTTTTGTCAGGAGGGATTCAGGTGTGTCTCCCTTGGCCTTTTCATTGCTTTTTGTAAGTCTTTCTTCTGACCAGCTTTGGTTCAAGCAGAGGCTGGGTGGTGGTGTGGGGAAATTATCCTTTGTGAGTCAGACAAGCTGGATACTGTGCCCTGGTTTCCCAAGAACAAAGAGCTCAGGTAACAGCTTCTAATGAGGCTTTTGCACAGCACACAGTGTGCCTTCAGGAGTTTAAGGGATTTAACCAGAGGCCTTAACCAAGCAAGCCCTCACCCGAGCAGGGGGCAGGAGTTAATCATAGTCCATCTGTCTCCTCCATCCTGCCTCCTTACCCAGAGCTGGGACTTCAGCCATCACCTGGGAAAGGCTCCCTCTCTGGACTCAGGGTTTCCCTGAGGTCAGACCACTGCAGCTCTTCCCTGGAGCCCCCTGCGATCCTCTGGCTACTGTCTGGGAAGGGTCTTTTGTTGGCTCTCCGTAGGGCTTGGCACTCCTAGCTTTCCCTTTCCAGGACCTCTCCCCTCCAAGGGCACCATTCCTGGGGAGCGTCATGGCCAGTTCCCCTGAGACCAGCCTCTGAGTTCTGGGCTTCTTGGTTGAGCCCTCATAACCCGTTAGAAAGGCCCAGGTGTTCCTCAGCTGCCCTTGGCAATTAGCTACCCATGGGTGCATCTGGGTTGGCTTGTTCTCCTTAGCAGAGCCTGTCACAGTGAGGCTAGTGCAGGCCCCTCCAGTCAATCTGAATCATAGTACAAAACCAGGCAGGCAAGGTGCGTAAAGGCAATGCACGCCGCTCCGGAGAAGAGCTGCAGAGGTTTGGCCTGGGGAGGCGTGGCGGGGAGGGGGCAGGTGTTATACAAATAAAACTACACAGGATCTTTTCAGGGGACAAGACAAGAATGTCACGTTTATTATAACACAATTTGATTTATAACCAATAGCTAATATCTAATACCTATGTATATACAACACATACACACACATACTAGATGTTCTGCAGCTGCTGTATAGTTACCCGTCCTGAATGTAGCTTGAGTCCGTGGCTTGGGTTCACAGCTTGGGATCGTAGCTTGAGGCGATTAACTGGCCAAGAGAGCTGGGCACAAGGAGAGGCTGAGTCTCTGTCGGCCGCACACCGATACCCCTTGATGTTGGCAGCAGAACGTTACCCAAAGTCTCCCATCTCACCCATCCTTTTTATAGGCTTTTAGTTTGAATCCAGCATCTCTAGGTCTTGCTGTGTCATGCTGCCTCTGGGATCTGTGTGACTGATCACCCGTCAATTGCAGACTTTGCAATTGCAGACTTTTAGCTTGTGACTTTTAGCCTGGGACCTGGCTTTGATGTTCCTTCAATTGGACCTTTGTTCTTTTCTCTTTAGGGTGGACTCCTCTTACTTTGTTAGGGCTGTTGTCTGCATCATTGGTGTTCACACTTTTTCATCAGGACGGGCTGGAGGTTGATTCCATCATCCATGCATACCTCATTCACACATCTAAACTAATCAGATTACATCAGGGTTTTGCAGAACGACTTTTACAGCAAGGTTTACAAAATGGAGTGAACATTTTAAAATGGAGTTTAAGACAAGTTAAAATGGAGTTTGGGTTACAATATGGACAAGTGTAAGAAATGGCAGATGGTGAACAACAGTTAATATAGAATGGCAAACAGTGAGCAGAAGTTACATTGTTGAAACAGTGCAAGTTTAAATACTTTAAATAGCAATTGGATTGAAAGTGAAATTAGGAAGAGCCTGAACAGCTGTGGTTCTTAACAAACATCTTAATTGTCAATTAGTCAGTTATTGGGGTACTCCGTTTTGTGAATGAATGAAGTTTCATTCATAAAACTTTACTTATGAAGTTTAACATGAACAATTTCATTTATCAGTTCTACACAGGGATTGTCACTTACTCTTTGTTTCTACAGAACCCAGCATCATTGGGCCCAGTCTGGTTGGCTTGTAGGTGCCATGGCAAGGTAAAGGTTAAATAATAGTAATCAGGAAGTACTTTTTCATACAAAGCACAATCAGCCTATAAAACCCGCTGCCACTAAACACCATTGAGGCCAAGAGTTTAGTAGGATTCAAAAAATGCTTTGACATCTAAATGGACAATGGGACTATCCACCATTCCACCCAACAGGTCAGGGTTTGGGCCCATCAGGCTCTATGGTAATACAGCCAGAAATCCACTCGAGAGACGCCAGGAGCCAAATCTCACTGGCTGAGGCTCCCATGCCAGGCAGGCTGTTCCATCATGGATCATTACGGAGTTTCCTGCTCCTCGCCGTAGAGCAGCTGGCCCTGAACACTGGGAGAGAAGAGATCAAACAGCCCATTGATCTGATCTGGCAATTCCTAGAAATCCTACCAAAGCCTAGAGGCTGCAGGCCTCCTACCTAACCTAGAGCTCCATGCTGGGGGGAACTCCCACCCCATTGAAATCCCCTGCATCTATGCAGATTCCCCTGCACTTGGATGTCCCCTAGCCAGCTGCCGGCTCCATCTGCCCTGCTCTGCACTAGCTAGCGTCTGTTCTGGTGCACTCCATGTGACTCAGCCCAGCTGGGGACAAGGTTTTCTTTGTCAATCAAAACCGCACATCCCTCAGCCTGCAGCCTGCTTCCATTTGCGTCCACAAGCAGGAGCAGCCACGGCCCAGGGAAGGGCAGACGGAGCCCCCCTGACTGCTGCACAGACCCTGCTTTACAGGAGGTGCTCCCGAGTCACCATTCCCACAGGGGTATGGAAAAGGGACTCCAGGAATTAAATTATCCCTTGCTCTTGTCCAGCACTCTCTCTCCCTCTGCATTCAGCTGTCCTTATGCACACCCATCTCTCTCTCTCTACGAGCCATGTTGGGCTGGTTGCCTTGTCTCGTGTACTCGGTTTATTAGCAGCCTGCAGGGCTACTTGCAGAGCTAGGCAATACGAGCGGCTGCCCAGTGGGCCAAATAATGGGGGCACCATTGGAATAAGATGATCCTAACACGTCTGCAGTAACTTATTTTGGAGAGGCACCAAATGGAGCTTGACCAGGAGGGTGGGCTGGGGAGGAGGTGGGCAGCTGAAGATGTTGCCTGCTGCATGGCTTGGGTTTTACACTGAATTTATTAGGGGATTTAGCTTCAGAGACGGAAAGACCATGATTTGCACGAGTGAGAGAAATCAGGCAGAGCAGTGGACCTGCTGAGCGTTACATGTGTGAGTGTCTGCATTGAACTCAGTGGCCTGGCCCCGGTGCTCCAGCTCAGCCCAGGCTTTGCTGGGACAGGGCCAAGCCTGGGGTCTGACCATGGACCCCCAAAGAGGTTTTCTTTTACCCTGGGCCCACTGACTATCAGTACTCAGCTAAGAGTGACCTGGCTGCTCCTGCTGTGTGGGGCCAACTCCTGACAATGTCCTATGGCTGCTCCTGCAGACCCCCTATCCTGCAGCTCGGTGGCGCTGGCTGGCAGGCACGGCACCCCCGCTCTTCACCCCCTGTTTCCGGATGACTGGCAGACACTGGGCAGCAGCTGCTGCTGAACTTGTGATGGCCTCGGCCTCTGACTCAGAGCCTGGTTCTGAGCCAGGGGATCCCAGCCCCAGTGCAAGCCCTGTGCTGTCCCCGGGTGTGAGGGAGTCATTGTTAGGGGACATGGGGGCAACGGTGGTACCTGGCCGAGCCAGAACTGGGCTAGGGGACAGTCACAAACCCAGCAATGGCAGGAGAAGCCAAGTGCATCACCCCAGCGCCCCAAAGACTTCCCAGGTCTGGCGTGAGAGATTTCACCCCTTGATCTCATTTCCAGGCTGCCCAACGAGTCTGTAGGGCAATCAGTGCCTGGCACAGGCTGGGGAAAAGACAGACTGTCTTCTACTAGCAGTTCTGGGAAGTACTAGAGTAGGGTTTCCAGAAGTGCTGGAGATAGGGTTGCCAGGTGTCTGGTTTTTGACCAGAACACCCAGTTGAAAAGGGACCCTGGTGGCTCCAGTCAGCACTGCTGATTAGGCCATTAAAAGTCCGGTTGGCGGCAGAGCGGGGATGGCAGGCTCCCTGCCCGGCTCCACACGGCCCTCAGAAGTGGCGACATGTCCCTCCAGCTCCTGGGCAGAAGGGTGGTCATGAGGACACCGAGTGCTGCCCCCTCCCCATGTGCCGGCTCTGCAGTTCCCATTGGCCAGGAGCATTGGCCGCTTGTCTAAGGGGGCCATGCTCCCTGGTGTGTGTGTGAAGGGTATAAACCCCAAGGGAGTGGGCATAGCCCGCAGGCCAGGGGAGGGACTAGGTGCAGAGTTAGGGACCAGTAGAAGGCCCCAGGCTGGGGAACAGCCTTCCCAAGTCTCATCACTGCAGACATTTAATCCTGGCCCAACGAACCCACTTCTTGACTCTTTCATCTCTCTCGCCTGGGAACTGGTGGGAACTTTCCGAAAACACCAGGAATTCCTCCCAGTTTTGCATTGGCAACAAAATGCTGCAGAAAATCTGCCTTTGGCAGAGAATGCTTCACATTGGCCAGGTCACCTTCCCGCTCTTGATCTTGATTTTCCTTCCACTCCGACACTATCTGGACTAAACTCTAGGGGGCAGGGACTGCCTGTCAGGTGTGTTTGTACAGGGCCTTGCACACTGGGCCCCTGAGTTGGGCTGGGGCTTCTCAGTGGCACTGGGATGTAAATAATGACAAAAAGTTTGACTGCCAGGGAGTCTTCATGGCAACATTTGTCTTCACTTGTCTTTGGTCCCTGCAGGGGCTGGATGGGTTTGGGACTGGTGGATCCCATTCTAGTTACCACATCACCCCCGATGTCAGACTGACACCCCATGTCAGCTGGCATGGCCAAAGCATCCCACTGCTGATACCACATGCTTCACTCCGACCTCGGCTCCCACACAGTATTTATAATGGGAACTGCAGCAGCAGCACTTGGTCCTTCAAGCTCCCCCTACGATTGAGCCAGGCACCTTCCAGCTCCCATTGTTGAAGAGGGAACCCAACTACCTGAATGTAACAAACTGTCCCCCTGGCCCAGGTGCCTGTCCCTCCTGCCCAGCTCCTGCACAGATGGTCGACTGCTGCCTCTGCGCAGGGAACCCCAACTCCAAAGCACTAATGGCCTCTCCAGGAGACAATGGCTTCTTTCCCCATCTCCTCCCATCAGTATAACAGGTACAAGCCTGGTGCCCTCACATGGGATGATTGTCCCCTGCACGCAGCGAGCAGTGACATCTCTGTTTGGTGTCAGGGAGTCAGGGGGTGCAGCCCTGCCCCAGAGAGGATCAGAGCCCTGCTGCTGTGCTCGAGGAGATCTCTTTCAGCTCAGTCTCGTGCAGGGAGCTGGTGGCAGGGTCCCAGCCCCTGACGTGCATGTGATTTAAGAGTCTGGGGTCTGCTCACCACGGCGATCCAGCAGGTACCTCTGACCTGACTTGAGGATGAGCTAGACCAGGCCTCCTGCAGACGGTGATAGCAAGGCCCTTGCACCGTTCATGGGACTCGTCATGGAATCTTCACCCACAATAGGAGCCACATCCCAGTGCGGGGCCTCTTAGCACCAGGGGCCTACGGGATCTATGGGGTGGGGGACCACAGAGCATGAACTCCCAGGCGGTGCAACGACAGCCCAGCTGGCGGCTCAGGGCTCATGCCCAGTTTATTACAAGCTCTGGGAGCTCAGAGGGGCTGCTTGCTTGTCTTTTCAGCACTATGATGCGCCCGGGAGAGGAAAGGGGACCGGGACCTTGTGTCCTGCCTGCCAGCCCTGCATGCGGCGCAGCAGCAAAGAGGAGCGGAGGTGCTCAGGGTTGAAAATAGAGCCGGGCAGGTGATTTACCCCAGGGCTCCCCGCTTTGTTCTTTGCTGCCGATCGATCCAGCCGTTGCAGGGACTGAGATCTGCCTGACCGGAGGGCTTGCCACGCTCCTGCCCTCTGGCTTCCACCGCATTCCTCCTGGGGGCAGCAGGGGCCCCTACGCGGCCGCCGAGAATGCTGCCTGACAAAGGTGGCTGTGTGACCGCAGCGTGTTTACCCTTCGCTCACACACACCAAACAAAATCCCCCTTTCAGTGTTGTTCTTCTCTCTCCCTCTCTTTCCCCCACCATCCCGGATGCCAGGCGCCCATTGGCCTGGGCGTTTTGCATCACCGAAGCACTGGCCGTTTTTAAACCCAGGGGCCACTCTCCAGCCATCCTTCGGCGAGGAACTCTCGGCCCCACCGCTGGCTCGCCCATGCCTCTAGGAGTCGTACAATAACTGGAAGCCATGTGGTCCCAGGGCGCTTTGGGGAGTGGGAGGCTCATGCTGGTCGCTGTCCTGTTCTCTGCACTGGGTAAGTGGCTTCTCCTGATGGGTGGGGAGGCACACGATGGGCGTGGGCCCTGCCCTGCAGGGTGCGTGTCTTGGTGGGGCTGGGAGAGGGAGGCAGAGGAGGAGAGACTGTTGTGGAGCAGAGCCAGAGGTCCGGTTGCTGGGGAGATGAGTTTTGTGACTGTTAGACGGGCAGTGGCTGCCCCTGGAAAATGGGGCAGGCTGGGCTGTGCCGGTGCCCTCTCCAGGAAAGTTCCTGCTGCTCCAGGAGCCGCTCGTACAGCCGGCTTTTCCCCAGCGCTTTACTCCCTGACGATCCCAATGTCTTCCCCAGGCCATAGGAATGGAGCCCAGCTCCATGCAGCTCGGGGGTCTCTCTTCGCGCTGCCCTGTAAGGAGGGGCGAGGGCAAGGGAGCTGGTGACATGAGTGGGGAAGGTCTGGGTGGGCAAAGGAATTTCACAGGGTCTCCGGAGTCACCAAAGCCAGAGGATGGCTCCAGGAACTGTCTGAAGCATTACGGCTGCACCTCTATCCTTGAACTGCCTCCTTGCTTTGAGCCAATGTCCCCCTGGCATGTCCGGTTCCCTTCTGTCCAAAGAGCCCTGCAGTCCTTGGGCAGATAGGAGGGATGAATCCTGCACTGGCCCTGGGAGATGCCTCCCCCATCCCTGGCTGGGGGCTGGGGCAAGAACCTGGCTCTGACTGGGGTATCGGTGCACACCGGGCTGGGTTTTCGGGCATGTTTCATTCCATGCGTTCCCACATGGGACGGTTCCTGTCTCCTGTCACTGCATTTCCCAACCTCCCTCCCACGCTGTGGGGCAGAGGCAGAATCCAGCTGCTCAGAGAGGAGGGGCGCTTCCCTCTCCCACTCCTTGGGCCCCTGGGCTGGGCCTTGTGGGGGTGGGGGCACTACCATTGTCACATCACCACACATTTCTGTTCATTGGAAGCTGATACCAGACCCCGTGTCTGTCGTGGGTGGATGGAGCAAGCTGACACTTCCCAGACTGTAGCAGTCTCTTGGGGCCAGACTGGTAAAGGTATTTAGGTGCCTAGTGGGCACCGAGGTGTTTTTAAAAATCCCACAAGGCTTCTAAATCCCTCTAACAATCTGACCCTCCCCCCAGCAGTGACATGGCACACACAGTGTCCTATGGCTCTCATGGCACCTCTCCAGTAGCTATCAGAGCATAGGAGCTGCTGCGCCAGAATGGATGGTTGGTCCATATAGTTTTGTATCCGTTCTCCTGCCATATGAGGTCAGATCATTGGTGTATCTAGCCCTATGGTCCACATCATCTAATATTACAAATAATACTTGAAGGTAGAACCAGTTCTTCCGCTGGGAATCAATGAATCTATAAATGTTACTGGCCTGAGCCAGGTTTCTGGCTACTCCTGTCCTGCCTTCTGTGGTGCTGGGGTCATTGGGCTGGCTTGCACATGGTGATGGGAAAACCCCTTCCTGACCCCCAGCACGAGCTCACACCCTGGAGCATGAAGTCTGCTCTCTCTGATTAACCCAATGGCCCTCGTCGGCCCTCATCAGTGCAGAACCTGGCAGGGTTCTAGCTGCAGGGTGTGTCTTGCTAGCCAGCTCATGCAGCAGTAAGTTCCACAGGTCAATTTCTCATATGATCCCATCTCCTTCGTCAAGATTAGCTGCCCAGTTCCCATCTTCCTCCCTGAAGGGCCAGGGGAGGACAGCAAAGAGGCAGGCCCCTGACTCAGAGAACGCCCCAGAGGGTGCAGTCGCAGTGCGCTTCTGCCAGCCCCCAACTCACTATCTACCATGTCCCTGGAGTGGCCACAGGCAGCTCCTTGGAACACACTCACCGCCAGCTCCTTCCTTTACCCCAGAGCAGGGTTTGCCTTTGGGGGTCTCTTTTCCTCGGGCCAGCCGGGGATAGCTTGGTGCTTCTCAAGACAGCATCAGGCTGCAGCCCGGTGGCCAGGGCCAGATCCCCAGACAGGATGACATCAGCCTCGTTGGTTCCTTGCCCCTTAGTTCCTCCCCCAGCCCAGGCTCCAGTGCCAGTTTCCTGGAGGCCCTTTGGCTCAGACTGCAGCCTGGCTACCATGTGAACGCATCGGTGCTCTTTGCTTTCCCAATGGAGCAAAGGTTGGGGAGACCCGTGTGGGATGATCCCCCTCTCCCTCTCCCTGGGCTTTCCTCCTGTCCTGACAACCCGAAGGCTCAGGGACAGTGGGCACAGCCCCGCCTGGCGATGGCACCAGGAGCCCCCAGCCATTCGACGCAGGCCGTGCAGAGAGGAAGAGAACTGGCCCGCGTCCAGCTGAGCTTGGTTACTGGCTGGGTTTGAGACTAACAGGCCAGATTCCCTGCTGAGGTGAGTCAGCCTCGCTCCATGGGCTGCCATTGGCACTACGCTGAGTGCCATGAGGGCTAATTCACCATTGTCCTGCCCCTCGTGCTGCTGTTTACACCATGCTGGTGGGACAGCATTTACAGCCGCTGTGCACTGGTGAAAATGCCCACACAAGGGACAGGGCAATGGGTCTAGTGGTGAGAGGAGGCAGCTGCCCCCAGAATTCCTGGTTCTACTCCTGGCTTTGCCACTGATTTATGGTAGACTTTGAAATGCATCACAGCCTCCTGGCCCAGGTGACATTGTCCCTTGGAGCACGAGAACCGTCCTGCAAACTCCCCCCCACTGAAAACCATGGCCCTGGAATGGCAAAGGTCAGGGAGACCACCACCCCTGGCCCCCAGGTTCAACTGCCCCAGGGTTTAGCTGCACATAAACACTGGAATCCAACCCGCACCATAGCAGGGCCAGGAGACCCAGCAGGGCCAGACTCTTCAGCACCTCAGGGGCCATGAATCCGAGGGCCAGGCCTCACCTCTTCACAAGATCATCGTCCCAGCCAGTCTGAGCTGCCTCCACGGCATAGGACTGGGAGGGGGCTTGCTTTGGGCTTTGCAGAGCTTTCATCCTGGAAACTGGAAGCAGCTAAGAGGCCAGTGCAGCGTGGGCAGTCCGTGTGATCCACTCTGGGCCTAATACAGTAGCTGCAGCATCACAGAGGGAGCTGGGTGACCAACCTGCTCTGTAGCCTTGGGAGCACGTCACACCCCACCCCCCTGACATACACACGTCCTGTGCCTCAGTTTCCCCATCTGTGCAGTGATGATCCTGACCACCCAGCAGCACAGACGCTAGCACATGTTGAGCAACTCTGCGGGCACCTTTCTTTGCTCATGCCCATGGCTACCAAGCACAAGCGGAAGAGGGAGTGAAATTCTCAGCTGCCATTTCTCTGAGCACACAAAGGCCCAGCTACCTGGTTGGTACCCACTGCCTTTGGCTAAAACACTACAGTGTGCTGGCACTTCCCATAACCACTCTGCTGCTGATGAGCTGCCAGGGAGCCCACTTAGCACAGCTGCTCTGCCCCAGAGGGCTCCAAGTATACCTGGGAAAAACACACCTGCCAAGCTGCATGCAGCACTAGTGCACCTAGCTAGAGCACACCTGCTGAGCTGCATGGGGGACTAGTACACCCAGGGAGAGCACACCTGCTGAGCTGCATGGGGCACTAGTGCACCCAGGGAGAGCACACCTGCTGAGCTGCATGGGGCACTAGTGTACCTAGCTAGAGCACACCTGCTGAGCTGCACGGGGCACTAGTACACCCAGGGAGAGCACACCTGCTGTGCTGCATGGGGCACTAGTGCACCTAGCTAGAGCACACCTGCTGAGCTGCACGGGGCACTAGTGCACCCAGGGAGAGCACACCTGCTGAGCTGCATGGGGCACTAGTGTACCTAGCTAGAGCACACCTGCTGAGCTGCACGGGGCACTACTACATCCAGAGAGAGCACACCTGCTGTGCTGCATGGGGGACTAGTACACCCAGGGAGAGCACACTTGCTGAGCTGCACGGGGCACTAGTGCACCCAGGGAGAGCACACCTGCTGAGCTGCATGGGGCACTAGTGCACCCAGGGAGAGCACACCTGCCATGCTGCAGAGTTTGCTTCCCCTCCCCTCCTCAGACCCAAAATGGCCTTTCTGTGGCACTGTCTGGGGCGGGCGTTCACAGCCAGCCCCATGCCTCTGCCTCTGCCTTTGCATCCTCTTAGTTGTCAGCTGCTCCCCTTGCCAGCTGTGAGGACCCAGAGATCTTCAGGGAAAGGACGTTTTACTGCCACAAAACTCCTAAAGCACAAGCTCAAGGAGAGCTGGGCTGGGTGGTACCAAGAGGCTGGCACTGCACACCTGGCAGACCTGCCCCTGCTCCTCCTACCACCGAGAGCTGCCTCTACCCGTCAGCTGCGGTGATTCCCTGCCCTCCCCCTGGACCTATGGCCCAGTGGCTCTGTCTGTATTTGGTAGGATGCCGCGACCCATGGGGAAGGGATTCCCCAGGCTCAGCCAGCCGAGCTCCTAGCCGCGCTACGTGCTTCTCGGGGCCCCAGTCATTAGTGTATGTCTCCTCACAGCCCCCTGGGAGGCAGGGCAGGGCTCCTGCCCCCAGAGCTGGGAGAGGGCAGGAGGGGAGGTGAAGCCCTGCGAGCTGAGGGACTGGCCCAAGGTTACACAGGAGCCCGCAGCAGGGAAGGAAATGGAAGGCAGGTCTCCTATGTTAGTGCCCTGCCCACAGGGCCGTCCCTGTGGGAGAGAAGGGAGACCTAGGCCTGGTGTGCCCCTCTGCACAGGGGCATTTCCCCACAGCGCTCGCCTGACTGATCGGTGTGAGTGGGGCTTGGGGGTGCTGGGTCTGACCTCCTTAGTCAGGGCGGGATAGGGCAGGCCCCATTTTAGCTGCAGTGATGTGAGGTGAGGCCAGGGGCTGGCTGCAGTGTCTGTGTTACCGGAGCACCGCACAGTCTCCCAGCTCAGACATCTGGAGCTACAGCAGCACCACTCTCCCCACAACCAGCCCCGGCCTGGGGCCTAGCCGGGCTCCCGGGCCCAGCTGCCCATGGCAGAGGCCTGGAAGCAATTGTGGGTCCTTTGTTTTCATTGACTCTTTCTGACCCATCCCTGGCCCATTGAGTGCCACAGCTCCTGCCTGGATGTGGCCAGCTGCCAGCTCCCACCGGCCCCATCAGGCAGAATCTGCTGCCCATGGTGGGAGAGAGGAGCAAAGCTGAGGCCTGGCTGGGGCCAGCTCACTCAGAGGCACCCAGCAGGGTCCAGCGGCTCTAAACCACCCCGCTAGGGTGAGTCTCGCTGAGGGGAGGTGGTTGAGTCAGGTTCTAGGAGGAGCCATGGCTAAACCCAGCGAGAAGGGGCACCTGGCATCTACAGTAGGGGAGAGGTGGAGCTTAGCAAGCAGGCATCAGCTAACCTCAGCTCCTCTCCTAGCCAGGACAAGCCGCAGCCCAGGCCACCGCAGGGCCTTGGCCTCCAGCCAGTGCCTCTGACAATCCCTGCCCCACCCTCAGTGTTGATATGGGGGCAGAAGGTGCCATTCCTCCCAGGGCTGCACTAGGGAGCTGGAAGAGACATGGGGCGCAGAGGGCAGTGGCCCCATGGGTATCAGCAAGGGTATCTCCCGGCCATGAATGGCCATCTAGTCAGTGGTGCTGGTCCAGACTGAACAGACATTTCTGAGGGGTGTCTGGCCCCCCTGCTCTGTCTGGCCCAGGACTTGCCCCTCAAGCCAGTGAGAGGGTGAGGCCCCAAGCTGGACAGCCAGGGTGGATCAGTGGGGAAATCTCCCCGCACCGTCAGGAATGTCAGCTCGGGGGTGGACCAAGGCCTGGGCGAGCGCTTGTCTGGAGCACAATTCCCCCTTTGAGCTGCCAGCTCAGTGTCACCCAAGTGGCTCCAGCAAGCCCAGCAATATTCTGGCCCCCAACCCGGAGCCCAATGCTCACGCCCGCCAAGGCCTCCTCCAGCAGAGCTGGGCTGGGCGGAGGGGAAGGGAGGAGAACAAAGCCATACACTGTGGGGACAATGGGCCAGTGTCAGGGCCATCCCTTGGGTATTCTCTGAAATGGAACAAAGGGGCCTTTGCCCTCGAGCCGGTAGTGCTGGCATGGCACTCCGGCATGTTCCCAGCGAGCATGTGCCAAGGTGGGCACGCGGACTCCTGAGGGAGGAATTCGCCTGCTGCCCTGGGAGTCAGGGCTAGCTTAGCCCATCTAGAGAAGTCAGAGCAACCGCACTGCCTAGGGGCTCCCACTAATACCCCATCTGGCACCGAGCATGGAAACCCCTCTAGACTCTCCATGTCCAGCACAGCACCGGGCATGCCACCAGTGACAGGAGATGGTGGCCCCGTGTGGCATAGCTCTGCACTATGCTACAGGAGTGGCTTTGCCACAACCTGTGAGGTCGGGCAAGCCACTGCGCTCCCTGTGCCATGGAGTCACCAAAGCCTCGGGCTGTGGCGGGGCTTCCTGGGCTGGGAGGGAGAGAGAATTGTCCTTTACTAGCTGGGACTCTCCATTGCTGGGTCTTTTGCCCCTTTCCCACCCATGCATGTAGATGTGGGCAGGGTGCCTAGGGGCCTAGCAGACCCACACATCAGTGGGCAGGAGCTGGCTCAGATCCGCGCCTGGGCAGCGGGGCTGGAATGACTCTTCAGCTTCGTCTCCCTGCAGTGCTGGCTCCGACCCTGGCCATCCACGTTTACACCCATCGGGAGGTCCATGGCACGGTGGGATCCCAGGTCACTCTCGCCTGCAGCTTCTGGTCCAGCGAGTGGATCTCCGAAGACGTCTCCATCACCTGGCTGTTCCAGCCAGAGAGCGGCAAGGACACGACCTCAGTAAGGGACCCTGCGTCTGTCCCTCCCACCCCCAAGGCTCTGCCCCTGCTTAGCTCGCATCCTCATCGTCCTCTTGTGTCTCCCCGCAGATATTCCACTTTGTGAAGGGGCAGCCCTATGTGGATGAAGTGGGCGCCTTCAAGAATCGCATGGAGTGGGTGGGGGACCCACACCGCAAGGACGGCTCCATCGTCATCCGCAACCTGGACTACACCGACAACGGCACCTTCACCTGCGACGTCAAGAACCCGCCCGACATTGGCGGCAAGTCGTCTCAGGTCACCCTCTACGTCTTCGAGAAAGGTACGGAGGGAAGGGGCTCGGTGCATGGCCCTGCCTCACTGAGATGGGGAGCCTGCTAACTTCCAGTCACACCACCAACACCCTCCTCGCCTGCCCCTCGTTATCTGGGGTGCCCCACACTGGATCCCACCCCTCAGACCCACACGTGATGCCACCCTGCCCTTCAACCCATACATGGTCCTGTCCTGTCCCGTCAATCCACACATGACCCCACCCTGTTCCTCAGACCCATACATGGCCCTGTCTTGCCCCCAAGATCCACTCATGACCCCACCCTTCAGACCCACACATGACCACACCCTCCCCCTCAGATCCATACGTTGCCTTGTCCCACCCCCAAGATCAACACATGGCCCCATCCCACCCCTCAGACCCACACACAACCCCACCCTGCCCCTCAGAACCATACGTGACTCCACCCTGCCTTAGCCTGGAGTCTGGATGAGGAAATCCGGCATACAGGGAGCTTCTCTGCTCATGCCAGGTTCAGGCTGGCAGTTCTTGGCCCAATCCTGCACAGAGTCGCACTCCCTCAGCACCCACGTAGGTGCCACACCCAAGTTGGGGATTCCCAGGGAAGGGGCCCAGGGCTATCCCAACTCTGTCCCCACCAACCTGACATGGTCCAGACCCAACCCTGCCCCTTTGAGCTCTCTCAATAAGCCAGAGAGCCCACGCTTCTGCCACCTCCCCTTAACTCTGCCCTCTGCACCCCCTGTCCTCTCTTCCCTCATGCCGCCTCTAGATTCAGCACACAGATCCCTTCCATAGCCCTTTCCATCCTTAACTCTGCCCTGGAGCAGATAACCGCCAGCCCAGGGCTGACAGCGTTTCCAGTGAGCATTGTTGGTGTTCCAGAAGCACCTAAAGATCTCAGCCAGGAGGGTCGGCCCTTTGTGCGAGGTGCTGCCCACAACACTGGACAAGGCCTTGGGGAGTAGCCCACAGGGAATAATCCTGCCCTGACACCCAGGTGAGGGACTGTAGAGACCTAACAGGACTTTTGCAGCTCAAGCTTCTGGAGTCTTGGGGGCAGATCCCAAGGCCCCCATATCCCAAAGCCCCCACCAAGGGGGGGGATGGGAATAGTGGGCTGTGATTGGAGAATGGAACTTCTGAAGAGCAAAGCCTTGCGTTAAGCCAGTGCCAAGACTGGCAGCCCCCTTCCCCCCTTATTTCCCACCCCATCACAGGCCCGGCTGCCTCCTTGGCAAGGAGTCCTACAGGCACGTGATGCTGCTGCTACATGCTAGTCTCTTGCCAGCCACTAGGGGAAGCACTGAGACCCCAAATAACTCATCACAGGCGTGGCATGGGAACAGCAGTACCATGGGGGGTTTGAACTTGAGCCATGTATCTCTGTCTGTCCCACCTCCCCAGCTCTGAGCATGAGCAGTATTCCAGGTGTGTCTGTGAGTGTACTAATCCCAGCTGTGCCACCGACCTTGGGCAAGCCCCATCCCTTCGCTATTTCTCAGTTTCCCCTCCCACCCATTGTATATTCAGACTGTGAGCTCCCTGGAGACACTGTCTAGTATCAGGGGGTAGCCACGTTAGTCTGGATCTGCAAAAGCGACAGAGTCTTGTAGCACCTTATAGACTAACAGATCTTAGGGATCATGAGCTTTCATGGGCTAAGACCCACTTCATCTGTGAAGTGGGTCTTAGCCCACAAAAGCTCATGATCCCTAAGATCTGTTAGTCTATAAGGTGCTACAAGACTCTTTGTCGCTTTTAGAGGCACTGTGTGTCTGTGCAGCACCTGGCATAACACGGGTCTGTTCTCAATTGGGTCATTCAGTGCAATTGTACTATGGATAATAAATACTGCTAAGGAACTATGTTCAGAGTCCCACCAAACCCCCATGGGTTCCACTGATTTTAAGGCCGGAGGGCCCACCCTAGTCAAAGCTGCTGCAGAATACAGGCCAGAGACCCTCTCCCAGGGCTTCCAGCCTCTATCTGGTAGTTGAGCCAAAGTGGGGTTTGGGGTAGAGTCCTTGGGCATGTGCCTTGGTAACCGGTCCCTCTCCTCCTCAGTACCCACCAGGTACGGTGTAGTCTTGGGGGCCGTCATCGGAGGAGTGCTGGGACTGGTCATTGTCGTGGTGGTGATAGGTTATCTCATCAGGTATTGCTGGCTAAGGAGGCAGGCGACGCTGCAGAGGCAACTCAGGTAGGGGTGACTTAGAGGGAGTGCCGGAGGGGCATGGCGTGGGCTGGGCTGGGGGAGAGGGAGATGGAGCCTGGGGAGGAGCCCTGTGCAGGGGTGAGGTGGGGAGATCACTGTGCTGGGATGCGGGGGTGGGGCTGGGGGAAGTGCTGGGGTGGGAGCTGCATGTTGGGCTGGCATCCCCTAGGGGTGTCTGCAGGGGGAAGACTCAGGTGGTTAATTTGCTCAGGGGATGGTAAGGGCAGGGCAGGGCCAGGGGACGGGGCAGGACAATGCTCATCCTGCCTCCTGCACTGGCTCCTGCTGTGATCTGCGGGGACGCTACAGGACGGCTGGTGTGAAGCCAGTGGCTCCTTTCAGAAGCCCCCAGCTAGTTCAGAATCCAGTTGCCCTGCTCTGCTCTGCATCGCTTGGAAGGCTGGACACAAGCAAACAATCTGCATTTGGGTACGGCCAAATGTCAGTGTCTACACATAGGAGCAAAGAACGCCGGCCATGCTTACAGGATAGAAGACTCTCCAAAAGATTCGGGGGTCGTGGCTCTCATGCAACACTGTGGCCAAAAGGGCAACTGCAATCCTTGGATACATCAACAGGGGAATATCAGGTTGGAGTAGGGAGGTTATTTTACCTCTGTGTCTGACACTGGTGTGACCACTGCTGGAGTCCTGCGTCCAGTTCAGGTGCCCACAGTTCAAGAAGGATGTTGACAAACTGGAGAGGGGTCAGAAGAGAAGAGCCATGAGAACAATTAATGGTTTAGAAAACCTGCCTCCTAATGACAGATTCAAAGAGATCGACCTATTTAGCTTAACAAAGTTAAGGGGTGACGGTCACAGTCTGTAAGTGCCTGCATGGGGAACAAATAGTTAATAACTGGCTCTTCAGTCTAGCAAAGGTCTAATGATCCAATGGCTTGAAGCTAGACAAATTCAGACGAGAAAAAAGGTGTAATTTTTTAACAGTGAGGGTAATTAACCATTGGAAGAACTTGGCAAAGGTCATTGGGAATTCTCCACCACTGGAGATGGGATGTTTTCCTAAAATCTCTGCTCTACTTCAAACAGGGATTAATTCAGGAAAGTCCTGTGGTCTGTGTTATCCAGGAGGTCACATTAGATGGTCACTATGGTCCCCTGTGACCGTGGAATCTATGACTGGGGCATCTTACAGGCAGTGCTGACCAATTTCTGTTCTCATTTAGTGCTATGGAGAAAGGCAAACTGCAGCGGTCAGCCAAGGATTCGTCGAAACGAGGCCGCCAGGTGAGCACAGGACCACGGTGGGGTGGGGTGGGGGAGGAAGACTCATAGGCCAGCACTATCAGAGCTACTGCCAGCCCCAGATCTCAAAGGGGGCAAAGCACCCAGGTCCCCTTTTGCAGACAGGAAAACACAGGCCAGGGAGGAGCAGTGAGGTACACACGGGCAGCAGGAGGTGGGACTAGAACCCACGTATCTCAGCTCTCAGCATCACACTACGGCCCCTCAAGGAAAAAACTGAGAACCATTGGCTGCCAGTGGGAGCGCGCCCTCGGGAAGGAGAGAGGGAAGTAACCTGCTCTCCCTCAAGTCAGTGGTAAATCTCCCGCTGCCTCCAGTGGGACCCACAAAAATCTCCCGAGTTAGGGCCTGATCCTGTGGGTTGTCCCATGAAGCCAGCAGCAGTCAATGTCTCACAGCACCCCACGGGCTCACGGCCCGAGTGCAGGCAGGGCTGGAAGGAGGCTTACAGACCTGGGAAACGGCCCAGCGCACTAAGGCCCCGCCGCTGCCCCGAGCCAGCCCTGACAGCGTTTGCTGCTGGTGTCTCCCCACGCCCTTGGGGGTGGAGCTTACCCGTCAGCCACAGACTCCCTGCCCCACTGTGGCTGCCAGCCTCACCTTTCTCCTTCCCCCCTGCAGCCCCCTGTCCTGTATGCCATGCTGGACCATAGCCGGAGCGCCAAGTCGGCCAGCGAGAAGAAATCCAAGGGCGGCCTGGGCGACTCCCGCAAGGACAAGAAATAGCGGTTAGCAGGCAGGGAAGGTACCCCCAAGGCGGGCGCCGAGTCCCCCCGCAGTTCAAAAAAGGTCATCATGACCATTGAGATGGAACTGAGGGGGGACGAGGCTGAGGCCACCGGCCTCAAACCCGCCGTCAAGTCCCCCAGCAAGAACAGCCTCAAAAATGCCCTGATGAACATCATCAAGATGGACTCGGAAAAATGAACGCCCCTGAACCGAGGAAAGGGGTGTCCTGCCCCTCCCCCTTGGCTTCCTGAGGGAGGGGGCCAAGATGCCTGCCCCACTGACCCCTCCTCCTGGCTTCACCTCTCCGCACTGCTCCGCGGAGAGCCTGCTCTCTGGTCCGTCAGGCTGAGGAGCACGGCTAGGCCATGGCACACCAGCGCGGACTCCCTCTCTCTGGGCTCAGCTGCAGAGGTTCCATGAACCCCAGTGCAGAGCAGCCGCATGTAGGAGCTTTAGGGGAGACCAGAGGCAAGTCGGGACGGGGGCGTTAGCCCCTCCTGGCTCCACAGGCAAGACCCTGCCAGGCAGAATCATGTGTCCCTTCTAAGATAGCTGGTGTGCGGGCAGTGCCAGCCCCATCAGCAGGCACCTGGTTGGCGAGAGGTGCCAGGTTGCACCTGCCCCGGGGCTGTGTGTGGATGAGGATGGGCGCTGCCCTGGTGGGTCTGCGTGCACCGCATATGGCCCCAGGCTGGCCAGGTGACATAAAGGCCTGGGACAGAGCAGAGGAGATGGCCCCAGGGGAGAAGGGTGCTGCCAGCAGCGAGGCATCTCTCACCCTGGCCCCGACTCCCACCAGGGCCTGCCCCTGCCCTCAAGCTGGGGGACCCTACAAGGATTTGGGTGTGGTCCTTGGACAGGGTCCTCACAGAAATGGCTGCCCCGTGCCCTGGCCTAAGAGACCAGACTCCCAGCAGCCGCTGAGCCCGAGGGGATGTGGAAGCCACGATGACGGGATAACCGGGGCCCCTCATCCCTGACATGAAGCCCCTGCCCACGGTACCTTCCACTGCGAGAACGTCTGTAAAAAAAAAACCCTCCCCCGCCCGGCGACCCGGGCACAGGTGTAATTTTTTATTTGAAGATACAATCAGTGACGCTGGGATTCAGCAGGATGGTTTAACCCCCGCCTTCCCAGGGGCTTCCCTCGAGCAGGGGCAGCTAGGAGCCCACCCCGGTGCCTGCCAGCATCTGCCCCCTCACCCTCCCAGCACTGCAATGTCTTCCCCATGGCCCCTACTCCCTGCCCCACAGCCCATGTGGGAGTTACACCATCCTGGGACACCCCCAGCCACCCCCTCCCAGCTCCAAACCCTTGGTGATGGAGGGGTTTTCATCCTCCAGGAGGGTTTTTACCTTGGATTCGTCCCTTTCGCTCTTTCATCCCTTCTTGCCATTTTCTCGTCTCTTCCTGTGACTGAGCACAAATGATGTCACATGGTGACCCCACACACACACTGGCTCCCCCCAGGTCTCTCCGCTCCTGCCCTGCCTATTTTCAGATTAACCCCTGTTGTGACGACGCACTCAGTAACCCCCCTGTGCCCCCGGGACCCCTCGCCAGCAGCCAAAGGCTCCTGGGGGAAGGGAGGCTGCCTCAAGGCCAGGAGGTGCCACAACATTGAGGATTCCTCATCCAAGCTGCTGCTGGGACCCCCATCTCCCATGGCCTCCTCTCTGCCCCAAAGCTGGGCTGCCCTTCCCCTAAGGACGAGCCAGGGCTGGCCGTGCCCTAGGGGTCAGGCCGGCGGGTTGCTCTGTGTGTATGTGGATACAGCAGTATCTGTGGCAGGCTGTGTGCCCGCGCTGGGCAGATAACGTCCGTCCATGAGGAGCTGTTCTAAACCACTAAACTGCAGCTGTGTGTGTCCAGTGAAGCGCGATGTATTTTCTATGTTCTGTACATTCCCCTGAGCAACAAAGACACCATTAAACCCTTAATAAAAACTGACATTCCTAGGAACAAACAGACAAACAGGCTGGGCTTGTTATCCCGCGTCCCCCGCCGTGGGTCGAGTGGCCTTTGCCACAGATCAGCCATGGGCAAGAGGAGCCTGGCTGGCTTAGTTGAAGCACGTCACATAGCCTCGGCCCTGCCTGAGTTGGACCCATGGAGGGGCAGGGAATTCAGTCCTTGGCCTCTCTGCTCTGGAAGGAGCCTTTTAGGGCCTGACACCATGCTAGGAATTTTGCCTTCGACTCCAGGAACTGGCCATTAGCACCACTGGAGTTTTGTGACACGGGCAATTGTCCCCTAGGAATCCAAAGAACACCCCAGCTCACACTGCCACCCAAATGGGCCACTCAGTGGCACAACTTTGGGTTGCTACCAGCTTGGGCTTGACTTGGACCCAGTGATGAAAGGGCTGTGCCCCCGAGCTCTCTCCCTGCCCCAGGGACTAGACCCATGTGACATGGCTTCCTCTAGATCTGTCACCATGTGCCACTGGGATCTGTCCCCTTCTGGGCCGGCTCGCTGACCCTGTGCCCAGTGTGTCGTGCTGGGAATAGCTCACCCATCCTGAGAGTTCAGCCCTATCTAGATAATACTCGTGTAGCACCCAGTGACAACACTCACTGTTGAGTTGTGCCCTTACCACAGCTTTAGTCACAACAAGACAGGATGCCAGCCCAGGGCATTCTGGGAAAATCAGGGCTGCTATCCCATAGTGCCTTAGCAGGGTGAGGGGTGCCCAGAGGACATGCTCACAAAGTGGCCCCAAGCAGCGCAGTAGGGGATGCCCCACTGTATGGGTTGCTGGAGGAGGCATGTCCAAGCCAGTTCCATAGGCCCAGTGTGGGGCGAGGGTCCCAGCTACTTTGCAAAATATCATTGTGCCAAACTGGTGACATGCCACCCAAACCACCAGCAAGGGCCACACGTGATCAGTTGCCCTGGCTACTCCATGAGCAGCGTATGGACACAAATCCTTTCCTGAGCCAGCCACGCTGTTAACCGGTTACAAACTCAGCGACAAGTTGGAGCCAGAAGCTGCTGAGCTCAGATCTCTGCCAGACTCCAACGGACACAATGCTTGCGGCTGGAATAGCACAGTGGAAGGCTGGCACAGCCAAGCAGAGCCCGGGCCAGGGCATGGAGCACCCCCTATCCCCCAGCCTTCTTCTCCCTCTCCCAATCTGAACGGCTGGCTGAGAGAGGCAGCCGTAGATGCTGCAGGGGAGACGGATGGGGAAGGATCTGTCAGTGCTGGCTCTCTGCTCAGCTGGCTCTGATTACTCCCTTAGGGCCAGGTGGTCCCCTGTGCAGGGAACTCAGGACGCAGCCCCAGCTGATGCTCCCAGAGTTTCCGTTTTCAGCAGGGGCACAGGGGTTGCATAACTCATGGGAAGTAACAGTCAGTACTCCTGGGAAGGGGAGGGCAGGGACGCCTTTAACCACAGGGACTCTTCCCCCACCTCAAACCTGCTCCCAGGAGCTCCCCATGCACAGGAAGGGAGAGCAGCATTAGATGATACTCAGTTGCAGCTTTTCCTTTGCAGGTCTGAGGGGTATGATGCCAAGAAGGAGTCAGTTGACACACCCTGCCCCCATTAGTCCCACAGTGGGGTTAGCAGGGGAACCGGACAGCATGCAAGAGCTACTGCACTCCCTCAGTACCCTCTCACCGCACCCACTCCTGCTGTGGGTCCCCACGTCACAATTGCCTAGTCCCTGGGGGTGGGTGGCCGCCAGTCGAGCACTGGAACATGAGTGTGAATAGGCACACTGGATCCCAGGGCTCTGGGCCTTGGGTTCATGGCGTCTCCATTCCCCGTCCCTTGGGCAGTCATTTGCACCAGCAAAACACTCCTGTCCTCCTGGTCTGGCAGCACTTCGCCCCACTGGGCCCTGGCGCACACATTGGCACAGCGGGCAGGGCAGCAGCGAATCGAGGGGCCCCAAGTACAAGGCCAGAATGGGCTGATTGGTTCATCCTGGCTGAGCTCAGGCCTAGCACTGCCAGAGAGCCTCACCTTGGGACTCCTGCTTCCAGCCCAGTGGCTAGTGGGCTTGGATTCCTCTGAGCCTGGTGATCTCCCCTCAGCCCAGGATGGGGGAGGGGGGTTGTGTCAGGGAGGGGCCTGGAGACACCTAAACACCAGAAGAATCCCTTTCCAAGCCTACTGTCCCCCGGAGCTACTCCCACTATGCTCCACACCCAGCCCCTGGAGCCTGACCCAGGGGCAGGGCTCATATACTCTCCCTGCACAGAGCATCTCCCCGGGTGCCTACCTACCCAGAAGCCCAGCCCAGAGGGGCAAGGTTGGGCTCATGAGGGGTAAATTGCTCTGTCCCAGGGACTGTAGGCTTCCAATCACCTATACTCTCTGCAGTAGGTAGGAGTCCCATTTGCCATGTGCACCCCATAGAAAGGGAGTGGGGGCTAGCGGTTTGAGCAGAGGACCAGACACCAAGACTGGGGTTCTCTTCCTGTCACTGCCATTGATCTGTCTGTGTAAGTCACATCATCTCTATGTGCCTCAGTTTCCTCATGGGGTGCTATGGGGCTTCACTAGGGTTAGCAAAATGATTGGAGGCCTCTGGTTAAAGATCATGCAGAAGGGCCACACTTCAGTATGGACTGGGAAATTGAGGTACGTGGTCTGCCCAAAGTCACACAATGGCCAGGAATAGAACCCAGGAGTCCTGGCTTCCAGCCCTGTGCTCCAATCACTAAATGAAAGGCACTGAGAAAAAGGGAGGCCATGACGGGTTCCAGGTGAGAGGGAGGTGCTAACCCAAAACAGAGGTTGGTGCTGGCTCTGGGGAGTGAAGGGCCCAGTTGGTTCTGCTTTCCCCCTCTTCCTGTCTGGAGAATCTGCCCTGCTCTCAGGAGGAGTTAGGCACTGGTCCCCTTGGCACATGGGCTGCCCATGAGAGTATCTCACAGTATCTGTCTCCAGCAGCACAAGGTGCCCGTCAACTGCTTTCACTGACATGCTCATCCCTTTGGCTGGCAGTTCCTGAGGCTGGCGCTGGGTTTGCAGAGCCAGGCTGTGCGGCCCCTTCCCTTTGCATTTCACATGGGACACTTCTGGGCACTATGCCCAGCTCTTTCCCCAGGCCCAGTGCCGGCTCATGACTTGCCCATGACAGCCACAAAGCCATGCAAGGAAAGGATTAAAGGTGACCTGCCTTTTCTGCTTCTTCATGATGGATAAAGAGATGAACTGCTTGACCATAGCTCAGATGAGCAGCTCTTTGTGCATTTGCTTTCCATCTGACGGTGGGAGCTGGGAGCAGTATCCCCTGCTAGAAGGACCAACGCTGCTGGCGGCAGCAATTCTAGTATTTCATGTAAGCCAGGCAGTGGCAAAGCAGAGCCTAGAACCCAGGAGTCTAGCTATAAGCCCCCGCTCCTCTAACCTGCTAGACCACATTGTGCAGAGCTAGTAGCAGCATCCTGATTACAAGTCCTCCCCCTCCCCATTAGATCCCACTCCCCTCCCAGTACTGGGAACAGAACCCAGGAGTCACACTGTGGCCCATTTAAGCAGGGTGAGGTGAGGCAAGGCAGAGCAGAGCAGCACTTGGCTGGGATGGATCAGAAATGCAGACCCCTTTCTAGGTCATTTCTGCTTCACCATCACCCTTCATCTTGCCTTCCCTGGCGGGGATGCTGGCCAGCACTATTGGTACTGCAGAGTAGTTTAACCAGAACTGGGGTCTTGCCCTTCCTGTCAGCCTTGCTTAGGATATGTCTACACTTAGGCCCAGTCTACACTATGCTGTAAAGTCGAATTTATCCACATTAAATCGATCCTTCCACTTTGCTGTCCTCACTACGATGCAATTTAGGTCAACCTAAAAGGGTCTTTAAATCGATTTCTGAACTCCTGCCCGACAAGGGGAGTGGCGCTGAAATCGATGTTTCTGGGTCAAACGAGCATTAATGAGGGCACAATTCGACGTTACTGGCCTCCGGGAGCTATCCCAGAGTGCTGCACTGTGATCGCTCTGGACAGCGCTCTGAACGCAGATGCACTGGGCAGTTAGACAGGAAGAGCCCTGGGAACTTTTGAATCCCACTTCCTCTTTGGCCAGCGTGGCGGGCTCTCCTGCACAGCTCACTATGCAGAGGAGACCATGCAGTCCCAGAATCGAAAAAGGGCCCCAGCATGGACCGCAAGGGGGCTGTTCAGGGGTATCAGATTTAAAACCAACAGAGGGAAATACTATTTCACAATGCACAATTAACCTTTGAACCCCTTTGCCACAAATTATCACTGAGGCCAAGAGATTAGCAGAGAATTCAGGACAGGACTGGGTGTTTTTGTAACAACTCCCTTGGATGGGTCATCTTCCAGGACTGAATTTATGGCCTCTGGAGCTAAAGGCATGACTAAAGGACTAGCTTCATCAGCTTAAATGCAGAAGCAGCCTCTTTTGCTCTTACAGCAGAGATTCATCCTTTTCATGTCATATGACGAATGCAGCTAAATCTCTAAATCTTCAACTAAATCTCTTACTCAGTTTAAGAACTAAATTTTATTAAAAATGCGATCTTCAAGAAAAAATGTCTACAGAAGCTTTTGTACCCGTTAAAGGCTGCTCTGTGTCCGTCACACTTTCATATAGTTATAACTCATGGCGAACTAGCCACCAATGTACATTGGAGAGATTAGGCTGTAATTAATAAAGTTAATCCCCCCAATCCCATCTTTCTTATTATATTCACAATTTTCCCTCATTCAGAATAGCTGCATTTTCCCCAGAAGCCTTAATTACAATCTCATACGCCCAATTCACTGCACAGACAGTAACATCTGCACATGTTGCTGAGGTTGTCATTCCTGTTTTGTATTGTACTGGGGGAATCGCTGAGCAGAGAGTTGATTTTTTGGTGGCTGATATGAAAAAATAAAATAAAATAAATAAATTGTTTCAGGTCAGCCCAAAACTGAAATCTTTTGGTTTTGCTCACTGAAATAAAAAACAAAAAATAAAAATATAACAAATATATTGTTTCAGGCTGAATAAAACATTTTGTTCAACAACTTTTATTTCCCCAATTTATTATTTCCCCCCAAAAAAACCCAATTTACCCAAATCTGCAAAGTTTCAGCAACCTTGAGACTGCATTTTTTGGCAAATGAACTATTGGTTTGAAAAACATCAGCCAGCTTTAATTACAAGGGAGCTGATTGTGAGTTGGAGGGTGTTTCCTTACCTACAGGAATCACAAAATATGAGGGTTGGAAGGGACCTCAGGAGGTCATCTAGTCCAACCCCCTGCTTAAAGCAGGACTACCCCCAACTAAATCATCCCAGCCAGGGCTTTGTCAAGCCTGACCTTAAAAACCTCTAAGGAAGGAGATTCCACCACCTCCCTAGGTAACCCATTCCAGTGCTTCACAACCCTCCTACTGAAAAAGTTTTTCCTAATATCCAGCCTAAACTTTCCCCCACTGCAACTTGAGACCATTACTCCTTGTTCTGTCATCTGGTATCACTGAGAACAGTCTAGATCCATCCTCTTCGGAACCCCCTTTCAGGTAGTTAAAAGCAGCTATCAAATCTCCCCTCAGTCTTCTCTTCTGTAGACTAAATAATCCCAGTTCTCTCAGCCTCTCCTCGTAAGTCATGTGCTCCAGGCCCCTAATCAGTTTTGTTGCCCTCCTCTGGACTCTTTCCAATTTTTCCACCTCCTTCTTGTAGTGTGGGCCCCAAAACTGGACACAGTACTCCAGATGAGGCCTCACCAATGTCAAATAGAGGGGAACAATCATGTCCCTCGATCTGCTGGCAATGCCCCTACTTATACAGCCCAAAATGCCATTAGCCTTCTTGGCAACAAGGGCACACTGTTGACTCATATCCAGCTTCTCGTCCACTGTAACCCCTAGGTCCTTTTCTGCAGAACTGCTGCCTAGCCACTCAGTCCCTAGTCTGTAGCAGCACAGAAGGGAGACAGGCTCCACTGGAGGTGTGCAGACAGTTGCCGTCAATGGAAATGTGCTGTACGGGTGACCCATCACTTGGCATGTCCTTGTCCTTAAGGTGTATGATGAGGGGATCACACTTACCCAACCTGAACCCCAAGGAAAAAACACAGAAGAAAAAGGTCCTTTAACCCCAGGAGCAGCATAGTGCTAATTTCATGCCATCCTGCCTGCTGGTGAGGTAAAATCTCACCCCTTTTCTCAAGCCAATCAGAAAAGGTCTATGACCCAGAGTACGTACATGTGACTTGGGCTCTGATCCTACAAACATGTTCAGCTTAACTTTGGGTGTGTGAGTGAACAGTCCCTCTGAAATCACTTGTCTTTACTGCAGAGTTAACTTGAGTTCTCCTGTGGGTGCTCCCCTTAACCTGAGTCCTGTCCCCACACACACACCCCTCACCCTAGTGTGCTGCTTTTAATTCAAGCTGGCTGGGCTATTGGGAGTACAGACATCAGCTTGCGTGGGTAGAACTCATCAGCAGTTAATCCAGCCACTCTAGTGTGGATGCAGGCTAGCTCCACTCAAGTGCTGGTAGTCCTCCAGCACATTCCACAGCTCCCCCATGGGCCCAGAAAGGACAGACAAGTTCTCCCCTGGATCACTGGGAAAGACTCTACAGAGTGGCTCAGCTAAGAACCAGGGGATGTGTCCCCAGGAGCCGTAGTGCCTCTCTTGAGCCAGGGCAGCACCAGTGTGGACACAGCAGCTGGAGGGTTACTGCACAGCAGATCTGCTCTCACATGAGCTGGGCTGACTCAAGAGGAGTCATTGAAGCGTAGGGAGATCAAGTGAATTGTGCCCTGAAGATAGACCCTGTGTGAGTGTGCATACGTATGTGTGTGTGCACTCATGTGTATTGGAAACCAGACTACTTTAGTACACAGACTGGAGTACACTCCCTAGGCTGGAGCCCCCTTGCATCTCTGACCCTGGTGCTCCCTTGTGACTGTCAATGGGCTTAATCAGTAACATCCCAAAGGGCTCTTGCTTGTGCAAAACCAGAGCTGTATCCTTAAAAGAATAAAAGTTTGCACAGATCTGTGTGGTGAGACTGGGGCCACAGAAAGAGTCTGTCCCCCCCCCCCTTTCTTTCTCCCTCGCTCACACACACAGAGCGGTACCAACTGACACACACAAACACGTCTGCTGTTGACTAGAAGTGTCAACTAGAACTGCGTGACTTTCCATTGACAAAGTGCTTCCTGCAGCCTCCTGTCCTCTTCACACACCCCACCCCCTCACTCCAGCTGAGCTCTCCTGTCAACAGAAGATTGTTCGTTAACTCCACCCAGCAGTTTACCACCCACAAAAAACAGCTGTGCTATGTAACCAGGCCATAGGATCTGGTATCTTTAGCTCCCAGATATAAATCATAGGGTCTGGTCCCTCTCCCTTTTCTTTCCACATTTTGCTGTAGCTCTTTGCAGGGCTACTTTACTATACCATGTCTCTGGAAGGAAAAGGTTCACTCTGTGCAGGACTGGGAAGCAGGACTCCTGGGCTCTTCTATTCCCGGTTCTGAAAGCAACTTGCTGTGTGACCTTGGGCAAGATACGTCCCTGCTCTATGCCTTGGTTTCCCCATCTGTGCAACAGGAATAACAGTCTCCCCTTCCTGCTGGGAGTGGGGAAGAATGGTATATACACTGGAGAGTAGGGATAGGATACAGAGGGACCTAGACAAATTAGAGGACTGGGCCAAAAGAAATCAGATGAGATTCAACAAGGACAAGTGCAGAGTCCTGCACTTAGGATGGAAGAATCCCATACACAGCTACAGGCTGGGTCTGAGGGTGGAGCACGGTTGAGGCCACGCAGGATTGTTTGGGGAGGCTCAACCACCCCCATTCTTTGATACCCACTGCCCATGGCATCCCAGATTTTGGAGGACCTGCACAGTGAGTGATTCTCTAGCATGCCCTTAGAATAACCAGCAGGGGTCTATCTGTGTAGAGATGAGGCAAAGTCCCAAGGCAAACAATTCAGTCAGCAGGTCCTTGCTAACAAAGGAACCAGGCCCCTCATTGTTCCTTCACAACTGGTTAGAGCTTTAACAGCTGAACTGATCCAGGGGAAACGAACTATCCAATGAATATTTCACAGGGGAATTGCTCTTCAGGATACAGGTATTACAAAGTGATGCTGCCCCATGGGCACCCACACAGCCAAGCGGACAGCTCCTGTGCTTCGATGCATACCGTCTGTGTGTGGTGCTTGGACTGTGAGCTCACTGGGGCTGGGACCACCCTTTCATTAGCTGAGTCTCCAGCTCCTCCTCACGCTGTCCAGCTTGTCATGCCAGCCACAGCAGTGATCTGATATTGTGCCCCCCTTATCTGGCACAATGGGGCCCCAATCCCTGCATGGCTGTGGCCTCTGGGGACCACCACAGTGGCCAGGCACTAGATGAGTCTCTCTCCAGTATGGGAGGGAGCAGGTCCTGGCTGCCTGAGGGACAAGGTACCTGAGGTGAAACAGCGCTGGGGGAATAGGCAAGGCAGCTCCAGCCTAGCAACTCCCCAGGCTGCAGGCCTGAAGTGAGGCCTAAGGAGGATACTGGGGGCTAGGCAAAGGCAGCTGGTCCAACCCCTCCTTGCCTATGATGACTGGTTGTTACAGTGCAATCTGTCCCAGGGTGCGGGGGCTTGATGATGACTGGCAGTAGCTCTAGACTGAGGGGATTAGAGGGTTGGGGCTTCCCCAGGGAGGGGAGACCCAGAGGCAGAGTGTGGGGGTATTGCCATGGGGCAGCACCCCAGAAAAAAGGGCACTGGGGTCCAGGAGGGACACAGGGCCAGTGGACAGCAAGACAAGGGCCTGCAGAGGGCACTCCCAGCTGGAAGAGAGAATTCCCGGATGGCCAGTAGGAGGTGCCGCCAGGTGAGTCATCACGCAGCTACAGAGTCACAGATACTCCTTTGGGGTACACAATCTTGCCACCCAGGTGCACTTACCTTTGTGATAGATGGTTCCTTATACCATAGGCACTAACTCTATGGGTGCTCGGGGCTCAAACAACCATGGAAAAAATAGGACACCCATGAGTCACAGCTTTTCAGTGGGGCCGCTGATCAGCTGTTCGGTGGCTGGTGGGAGGTGCTAGAGGGATGGCAGACAGCAGTGGGTGAGGGGGCCTTGTGGGAGTGGACAGAGAGGGGCAGGAAGAGGTGGAGCGAGGGTGGGGCCTCCAGGGAAGGGGAAGAGTGGGGTGGGACCTTGGGGCAGAGTGGGGAAGCAGCACCCACTCAGAAAAAATAATAGCACCTGTGCCTTCCACCAAAGACATAGTAATATCCAGGTTAAAAACAGTCCTAAAGGACCAGTCACTTACCCCAGCTCAATTGCACCTTAGATCTCACACCAAAGACCCCACTTGTAGCCAATCCTATAACAAAATGTCAAAAGATTTATTAACTAGGAAAAGGAAATAAGAGTTATTTACAAGATTAAACTGGATAAACATACACACACAAATGAGTTCTAATCTTAAGTTTCAAAAAGTAATAGATGCTTCTACAATAAGCAAGATCCGTATGTCTTCAAGGGCTGATCCAGGCCAAGCCTTGGGGATCATTTGTTATGCTTGGTATAATTGCTAATTCTTGCCCCTCAGTCCAAACAATATAAAAGATACAGTAAAAGATACTCTCAATAACATTCATCACCATGTAATTTTGACAGGTTTCTACACCCTTTTTTTATTTATATCTCACTCTCCGGTCCCGTATCCTGTCACGTGCACATTTGGTGCAGACAGCCATTTTAGAGAAGGGAAAGTTGTTTTCTTTTTTTTTTTTCCCCCATGGGGAATGTCAGGATTGGTTGTGTGTGTTTTTACATCTGAAGCTTAGAAGACTGGGTTTTTTAGAGAAAAATAGTTTGACAAGTCTTTTTAGAAAATAAGGTGTGTTCTGAGAAGAGAGAGAAAAAATAAGGGAGATTATTAAGAGAGAGGATTTTAGAGAAAAATAAAGGAAGTTATTAAAGAAAAGGGGGTATGAGAAGAAAGACAGTGCTTTAGAGGAAAAAGGGAAAAATGGTTACTTTGGAAAATAGACAAGTGAGAAAAGCACGTGGGAGAGAGAAGAGGAGAAAAGGGTGCGTGAGTGAACACATGGCAGAGAGAGAAAGAGAGAGAAGCACAGCAGCTTACATCAGAGGCTGCCTCTAGGGAAATGCCAATAATTCTGGGGTCTGCAAGCCTTGGGGGCAAACCACGTTTCCTCGGTTGGACGAGTCAGGAGCTGTGTCACAGAATGCATTTTCCTGAAACAATCATATTATCTGAAGAAGCATAGCTTTTGGCTAGTGGCTGTTTTTTTTTTTTTAAAAAAAAAAAACACATAACACAACCATCTTATTAAAAAAAAACTGTTAGCTTGTTTTTTAAAGACTTGCTGTGACCAGGGTCCTGGGGGGCCACTCTGAGATTGCTCAATTAGAGCAAACTGCAAAGAATGAGGTAGATCAGCGGTTCTCAAACCAGGGGTCGCCGGCCACTTCCAGGGGGGGTCGCAAGCTCCCGGCGTCGCTGGCATGCCACCGAATTGATTCCTTCCACATTTGGCGGCTTTTTGGCAGACATGCTGCACGCTGCAAAGTGTCTGCCAAAAAGCTCCTGAAGTGGTTGCTTCCGGTTTCGTCGGACCGCATGAAGCCACCGAATGTGGAAGGAATCAATTTGGCAGCATTTTGGCGGACATACAAGGATCCCGCCGCGAGGTTGGAGAAGAAAAAAGGGTCACAGTTCGACAAAGTTTGAGAACCACCGCGGTAGATGATTCCCAAAACTGGCGGTTATTTCTAATACCTAGATTCAATAAGCTAGCAATGAAACAGCTTCTACAGTACCTTACTGGTTACCTAGAAGCCAAAACCAGTTCCCTTGAAACAATCCACCCAGACTTCCAAGTGAAATATAAAGATCACTGAAAATCTTGTTGTTCATCATAAAAAATTCTACCAACTCCAAAGGATCAGACACATTACCACCAGGCTAATTAACATTTCAGATCTTATGCAAATGTACGCTTACAGCCAATTCTTATTAACTAAACCAGGCCTGCACAAGTCAGAAAGCAGTGAGGGCCATATCACTGCAAAAAAAAAAAAAAAAAGAAAAACCCAGTTGCGGGCCAAAAAGCCCCGCTCTTGCCCCACCCCCCATCCGCTTTCCCCCACCTCACCGTTTGGCTTGCCCCACCCCTATTCACTCCCCGCAGGCTGCACAGTGAGCCCATGCGGGCCTCATGTGGCCCCCGGGCTGCATGCTGTGGAAGCCTGAACTAAACTAAGATTTATTAAAAAAGAAGAGAGCAAATACTGGTTAAAAGACATTATACATACAGCTATGAATAGAGTTCTTAGGTCAGTTTCATAGTGGAGATGGAGAGCTTTAGAGCTGCAGCTGTAGAGATGGTGAGCTTTGGAGCTGCTACATAGAGAATAAGTTCTGTAAAAGTTATAGTCTGATGTCCAATATCAGGGTGACCTAGCCTGGAGCTGGGGACCTAAATCTTGCAATTCAAACTTCCCCTGATGAAGGTTAAACAGAGCTGAGATAACAGGATTAGGGCCCAAAGAGTTCTTTTTATAGTTCGCTGGCAGGCCACCTGTAGCTTCTTGACAGCAGGCATTCCTTGGGTAAAGAATAATGGCTTTGAAGTAACCTCCTATTTCCTAAGCACCACTGGTGATTAGTTGCATGGATTAACATAAGGAAACTGCCCATTTGCCACCATTTACAGGTAGTTTACCACAAACTTCAAAGAGAAATAAAGTCAATCATAGAATATCAGGGCTGGAAAGGACCTCATGAGATCATCTAGTCCAACCCCCTGCTCAAAGCAGGACCAATCTCCAATTAAATCATCCAACAGATTTTTGCCCCATATCCCTAAATGCCTACCTCCGGAATTCAACTCCTAACCTTTGGTTTAGCACGCTAATGCTGAAACCACTGACCTATCCCTCCCTCTATGACATTACTAAATTCACAGTTTGTCTAAAGGTTAACATCTCCTTTTGACCTCCGAATTAACAGAATACAGCAACAGACAGGAACCATTTGGTTATGTTGTCAATTTCTAAACATATATATGTAAACACATAAACCACACATTATTGACTAATATGTCTCTAAAGATTGAATCTGGGTCAATTAGCCTGCTAGTTGTGCAACCCTTTCTGGTTCTGTGTCACAAAACTTGTTTTTTTAAAATGTTGCCTAAAGAAAAAACTTGTATAAAGTTAAATATTTCTTTATAAAACACACACACACACAGCAGTTAACTTAAAAGAAAAAATAGCTTATGTAAGACAGTGGATAAAAAGGCTCTCTCTCTCCCACTTCCTAACTTTTAAAATACTTTTAAAGTTTTAATAATTGCCAAAAGGAAAAACTGGTTGTAAAGGTGGCTTTAGACTGATACATAAGCTAGTTTTTTTCCTGTTTTGTAAAAGAGTTAAAGTTATTTTCTCTATTTTTTTTCCAAAATCTAAACCAAGGAAAGTTTTAACAAACATTAATCAAAGGGAATATGAGTGTAGATTTATTTACAGCATTTAGTTTTGTACCAGGAATTAAATTACCCTTAAAATTGGTAGAAAGTCACTTATTGAAAATTAAATCAAGTTCCCTTATTCCATTTATTTAAAAGTTTTACTGGAAATTAGCATCTATTGACTTCAGTTGTAAGGAGATCTTTTAATTGAAGCTCTTTAATACCAGTTTACAGCATATTCTTGTAAAGTGTGAATGTAATATTCCCATCATTTACAATAAAAGTTTAAAAAGACAAAAGTTAAATAACTACATGATAGGAATAAAGATATATGGGATCTAAAAATGACATTAAGAAAACAGAATTTTACAACAAAGATGCACCATTTCTAAATGTATGAAGATAAGAGACTGAATCAGATCACCATTGCTACTGAAGTAAGAGCCTGGGTTAAAAACAAATGCCCTTACTAACAGCAGATTCTGTAAAAGCTGTGTGCTATTTTTTGTAGTGAAAAGAGAAAGTTTCTCTTCTGACTTCTTTTACACACTTTGGACTTGCCTTAACTTAAAACTACTGTTAGTAGAAAAAAAGTGTTATATGTTGGCATTAATGTAGGTTTTTGATATATATATATTATATATATATATATGCAGGGATTAGAAACACGTGCTTTTACTAACAGATGATATAAAAGCTGTGTGCTATTTCGTGTAGTGATGAGAATCATCTCCCCCCGACTTTTTTCTTAATCCTTTTGTGAACATGATCATTTTTGACTGAGATGTAAATACTTGTTTTATGGTGAAATGTTATTTTAAACCTGTTTATATATATGCTTCAACAAAAATTAGCATACAGTAAGGCGAGGGCTGTACTTTTTAAAAAAGAATTAGTGAAATTTTTTTAACCACAGGATTAAAATTAAATAAATGTAAGCCTAAAGGGATGCCAAATGTACTTACTATCCATAATTATCATACCTGTAACACTGCTTAAACAAAGATTTTAGTCTACAGTGCCTAGTAAGAAAAATCCCCATAAAAATACTCTACAGGCACGTAAATTGTGAAGAAATAGCAATATTACAATTTATAATGTACCCAGTATGATGTTTATATAAAAATAATAATTTTAAGAGTTGTTTTACAATAAAATTTGAAAAATTTAATAAAGGAGAGAAATTTTGTAGCAACACGGACACTCCTGCCCCCCATCCCTTTTTTCCTAGAAGAAAACTGTATGAGGAAGGTAGATAACAGATGACCCCCCCTCTCCCTTGTTCTTTGAAGATATGACTTTAAAAAAAAAAAAATTTGGGCCCCCCTTTTTTTTTTTTTTTTTTAATAATGGGATTAGTCCTATACATAGACTGAGAAAAGTGGACATGGTGTTCGAAAGAAATAGCGCTGATGTACTTTTATGTAAGACTTCTGCCACCCTGGGGAGCAACAAAATGGTAAAAAATAAATAAATAAAAAAATATAAAAAATAAAATAATATACTATTTTGTGTGTGCCACCATGTTTTTATGCATGTGAGGTGTTTAGCAAAAAATAGTAGCTTTTGATTTTAAATAGGACGATGCCTTTTTCCTTGAAATATCACAAGCTGCACTAGAAGAGTTAATGATTTTTGGTAAGATCATGTTTAATGTTTTACAAAGCTATGGTTTTATTTGTGGAAGAAAAATGTTTTTAAAGTTTTTTTTCATTATTATTATTTTTTTCATTTAGACCAAGATGGAGGTCAAATTCAACGGATGATAGTCGTCTATACTGTCAGGAAAAAACTAAATGAGGAGTTGTTTTTTTAATGAGTTTGCAATGTTCTGCCTCCTCTCCCTGAGGTCCTGCCCTCACTTCACCCCCTCCCCTGAGGCCCCCGCAAGCCTTTCCATCCCCTTCCCTGAGTAAGTGACCAGATAGCAAGTGTGAAAAATCTGGACAAAGGGTGGGGGGTAATAGGCACCTATGTAAGAAAAAGCCCCAAACATCTGGACTGTCCCTATAATATTAGGACATCTGGTCACCCTATCCCTGAGGTCCTTCTGATCCATCCCCAAACCCTCCCCCCAGCAGAAGAGCAGAACTGATAAATGAAACTGTTTTTAATTGTTCACTTTATTAATATAACTTTATAAGTAAAGCTTTATGAATGAAACAACATTCATTCATAAAACTGGTTACCCCAATAACTGGCTAATTGACAATTAAGCTGCTTATTAAGAGCTATAGGACTACCCTTGCAAGTTTCACTTTCAATTCAATTGCTGCTTAAATCACTGAAACTTGCACTGTTTCAACATTGTAACTTTTGTTCACTGTTTGCCATTCTTTACACTTGTCCATATTGTAACTCAAACTCCATTTTAAAATGCTCACTCCATTTGCAAAACCCCTGCTGTAATCTTATTAGGTTAGTGTAGATGTGTGAACGAGGTATATATGGATGATGGAATCAACTTCCAGCCCCAGCCTGTCCTGATGAAATAAAGTGTAAACACCAACAGCTGAAGATGCAGATAACAGCCCCGACAAAGTAAGAGGAGTCCACCCTAAAAGGAAAAGAACAAAAGGTACAATTGAAGGAAGATCAAAGCCAGGCCTTAGGCCTTGAATCCTGTCTGCAATTGACAAGTGATGAATCACCCCAACCCCACAAGCAGCATGACACAGCAAGACCCATAAACTCTGGATTCAAACTAAACTCTATAAAAAGGATGGATGAGATGGAAGATTTTGAAGGGTAACATTCTGCTGCCAACATGGAAGGGCATCAGTGCGTGCCCAACGGAGACCCAGCCTTTCCTGGCCAGTTAGCTGCCACAAGCTGCGAACCTAAGCTAAGTTCAGGATGGGTAACTATCCAGCAACTGCAGAACATTTGGGGTGTGAATGTGTGTGTATATACACAGGCATTAGATACTGGTCATAAATCAAATTCTGTTATAATAAATCTGACATCTTGTCCTGTCCCCTGAAATGATCCTGTGTAGTTTTAGCTGCTTAACAGAAGGGGGTGGAGGTGCCAGCAGTGGAGGGGGTGATGAGACATGAGTGGGGGGGTTCCTTGAAGGAAGGGGCCAAGTGCTAACAGGACCTGGGGCCGAGTAGGGGTATAAGGTGGGCAGGGCCTCTGGGAGAGGAGGCTGAGTGGGGGCAGACCTCAGAAGGGACCAGGGTCACACTCCTGCGCTGGTGCCCCCGCCCCACACTTCTAGGGAGCTTCTGCTGCTCAAGCCTAGCCTCCCCATATGTGCAGTTGATATAAAGGTTGTGTTTTTTGAAGTGATAAGAGAAAGTTTCTCCCGCCCACCCCACCTCTTTTTTACACTTTCATCTTGCCTTTCTTAAAACGATTGTTAGAACAAATGTAACTGCTTTAAAAAAAACACACTTTCTAAAGGGCATCTCCTCAATCTCTTAGGTCTCTCTCTCACTTTTTTCATAACCCTCTTTACCTTTTTTAGATTTCATGCTTAGTCAAAGCTATTTACCCTTCTCCACTTTTACAAACATTGCCTGTGTTTGCTATCTTTTGATTTAAGGCCTCCCTCTCTTCTGGCAAATCTTGTATTTGAAACAAAAAACTAGATTCTTTTTCTCTCTTGAATGCCTAAGAACCTGAACAGCTCTTTACAATCAGCAATTGCTGCATCAAAATTATTTGTCCCTGTAAAGCTGACAGATAGCCAGGTGTTTGTAGCAAAGGCTGAGGGTTGTTAGGAATTTGGGGGTGGTTTTGTGTTGTGGTTGCCATTTACCCCGACCCTGGAAACTGCAGCTGCTTCAGAGAATCTTACAGAAGCTAACTTTACCCTTTTTAAAGTTGCTTCCTTTGAGTTCTTATGTAAAGAGAAGTCTCTGGATGTGCTGGGTTGTGCATAATTGGAAGTGTTGACTCTTTTGTTTGGTGTTTGCAGCTTACCTCCACACCTGGACACTGCGGCTGCTTCAGGGAAGCTTGCAGAAGTTGTCTTTGCCCTTTTTAAAGCCAGTTCCTCAAAGATTTCTTCTTGTAGAAGAACACTTGATAAATCTGCCAACAAACAAAAATGTGATGTTTTTAAAACAAAAACCAAAAAACAGAGATGCCTCTAACAAATTCCCACATGGCATACCCCATGCAGGCAGGTGATGAGTGTGCCAATTTGCCCAAGAAGCCAACCTCTCTGCTGCAGCAATATATGTTACTCACAGTGGAAAAAGTCCACACAGTATAGTATCCTCAGTGTTTCTATATCCAGTTGATCTCTCCCAGAGTAGTTTGGAAAATACATTTCAGGGCAAAATAAGCAACACCCCAGGCAGGGGGAGACAGGTGATCCTCCGCACTCCCCACAGCTAGGGGAGACAGTCAGGGGCTCACCCACACTCCCCTCAGGCAAGGGAGACCATCAGGGGATTGTCCTTGTGAGTCTCCCACCAACAAGCATTCCCAGACCACCCTCCTTTCACACATACCAGGTTCTTCTTTTCTTAACAGCACCTGGTGATTGCCTTCTCAGAGCACATTACATCAGACACACCTGGCTCTTTTCTCCTTGCAATTCCTCTCCGCCCGGTCCTACTGACACTCCCTTGTTCACATTCTCCCTGATCACCTGATGGAATACAGTACTGCAAAGCTTGGAGGATATACAAGTGGTAACTGAAAAGGTTACAAAGCTTGCTAAAGTTACAAAATTTAGAAGGCTATACTAACAATGACTAAAAGTTACAAAGTTTGACTAGCAATGACTGAAATTTACAAATCTTACAATCACATTCTACTGGATTGAGCGGAGGGTTTACACAACATTAGGGACCTGGGAGATTCTCCATCACTTTCAGTCTTTAAACCACAACTGGATTCTTTCCTTCTAGAATATACTCTTCTTTGGTACATACTATAGGCCTGAGTCAAGTTCTCTCCCTGGGTTATGCAAGTCATCAGACTCAGGGATCTCAGACTCAAATCACTGCGAGGGCTACATGAGGACTAACTAGTACATTGGCCCAAGGGCCACATCACTGACACCTTTTCATAAAGATACAAAAAGCCCCAACCCCACTCCATCCCTTCCATGAGGCCCCACCCCTGCCCCCCTCTTCTCCAAAGTCCCTGCCCTAACTCCACCCCCTCCCCGCCCCTATTTCAACCCCTTCCCCAAATCTTCACCTCTTCTCTACCTCCTCCCCTGAGTGCCCCATGTCCCCACTCCCTCCCTACCGGACAAGTCCTAAGCACCACCAAACAGCTTTTTGGCAGCGGGAAGTGCTGGGAGGTAGGTAGAGGAGCAGGGATGCAGTGCGCTCAGAGAAGCAGGGAGCTATGGTGGGCTGCAGGAAGTAACTCCACAGGCCCTGTGTTTGAGACCCCTGGATTAAATGGTCAGATTGGGCCCTTATAGCCTGTGAAGTGACGGAGGTGGGATGGGGGCGGAGAGGGTTATGGCTTTTTAACTGATCACTGAAATAGTTGAGACTCATGTTATGGTCACTGGGCTTTAGATCAGACCCACTCAGGATGCTTGGGAGCAGCTGACAGGCCTGGGACATGGAGCAAACACAGACTGAGAACAGCAGCCAGCTCTGAGCAACAGAAATAAAACATTCAGAGCTTGTGCCATGCTCCTCCTCCTCTGTACCCCAAACTCCCCCCACTCTC
>ML677399.1:6122554-6146800 GCA_007922305.1 Dermatemys mawii | reverse complement strand
GGGTGTAGGAGGGGGTCTGGGCTGGGGGTGTAGACTCTGTGCTAGGGCTGGGGGCTTGGGATGCAGGAAGGGATTCTGGGTTTGGGGTGGGGAACGCAGGGTTGGGGTGTGGATTTACCCCTGGCTGCTCCCAGTCAGCAGCACAGCTGTGGGTGTAGAGACGGTTTCCTACCTGTCCTGGCGCTGCAGACCATGCAGCAGGCCCGGCTCCTAGGCAGAGACGTGCAAGGACGGCTCTCCCCCATAGCTCCTGTTGGCCGGGAACAAGTGCAGAACTGGTGCTTGGGGAGGGGCAGTGGGGAGCCCCGTTACCCCCCTGCCTGGAAGCCAGCTGCTTCCAGGGCACAGTGTGGTGTCGGAACAGGTAGGCGCTGGCCTGCCTTAGCCGTACAGCACCACTGATGAGACATTTAACGTCCCAGTCGGCGGTGCTGACCAGAGCAGCTAGGGTCTCTGGGTGCTGAGCAAGGTGACCTAGTGCCTGACATATCCAGTACTTTGAAAAACACTGCACTAAGTCAGGGTGCGGGAGATGTTACTGCTAATGTGAACATAGCCATGCTGTGCTCTGCGGCAGTGGTTTTATTTCCTGTTATCTCTGTCTTCCTGTTGTAAATGATTGTGTTCTCTGGAGGGCATAATGATAAACTCCAGAGCTGCCATGTTCCACCCCAGCAGTGGCTGGATTGTCATGGTGGACAAGTGATCTCCGCTCAAAGTTTGCATAGCTTATGTTCGTGGTACCTCGGGTGAAGGTGTTAGATACCTATACAGGTCTCCAGCATGTGAACCACGCCAAGCCTGATGAATTTGTGAGATTAGGGAGTTGGAGGGGGGCTGCTTTTCTGAGGCTGCATTGCATAGGGCTTGGAAAGTTAAGGCCAATCAACTGAAGGGTGAAGTCAGCGTAAATCAGGGGTCCCCAAACTTTTCAGGCCGCAGCCACTCGCAGCCCCCCGGGGTATGTCTGCTGAAATGCCGCTGCAGAAAGCCCACCCGGGAGTTTGGCGGTGGCACCGGGGTCTCATGCACCCCCTGGGATGGGCTCATGCACCCCTGGGGGTGCGCGCACCCCAGTTTGAAGACCACTGGTAAATGGAGGCGCAGGGTCTACCTGGCACCAGAGGCCATGAATTGTAGCCCAAGGTGACCTGTAGAGTTCTGACTGCCCCATGTAGACGTGGCTGGCGTGAACTAAAAGGTATCCACCATGCACTAACGTAGTCCTTTTTGAAATGGGACTACACAGCACATGTAGACAATGCAAGCAGAGTCTACCTGGGGCAGTTAGAGCACTGTGGTCTAGCATTTATGCACTGCAGCACCATGTGGACAAGCCTTAAGTTAAAGCACGTTTACTCCTGAGAGAAAGCAGGAGTTAAGTGGCCTCAGTTTGCCATAACTTAATTCTCCTCTTAGGCCACTGAACTTCAGGATGAGACACACAAACCCCTCCGTGAGGATGTGAATCAGTTTTAACTTATGTGCTTTGACATCACATCTGAAGTTGATGTGCCTTAACTTTCCTGTCCCTGTGTAGATATGGCTTCATGCCATTAGTATCCAAATGGTAACAGAGTGCTGGAACAGTTTTTACAAGGGGGAGGAGGGTGCTGAGAGCCATTGAACAAACTCGACAAAGAGTCTTGTAGCACCTTATAGACTAACAGATTCATGAGCTTTCGTGGGCTAAGACCTACATCATCAGATGAATGTTTTGGAAATCTCCAGAGATAGGTATAAATAGCAGGCAAGAAAGCAAGGTAAATTCAATGGGGTGGGAGGTGAAGCCCACTTCCAGCAGCTGATCTGGAGGTGTGAACACCCAGAGAGGAGAAACTGCTTTTGTAATTGGCGAGCCATTCACAGTTAATATTGAGTCCAGATCTGATGGTGTCGAATTTGCAGATGAACTGGAGCTCAGCAATTTCTCTTTGAAGTCTGTTCTTGAAGTTTTTTTGCTGGAGGATGCTGTCTTTAGGTCTGCTATTGTATGTCCAGGCAGGTTGAAGTGTTCTCCTACAGGCTTTTGTATATTGCCATTCCTAATATCTGATCTGTGTCCATTTATCCTTTTATGTAGGGAATGTCCAGTTTGGCCGATGTACATATCAGAGGGGCATTGCTGGCACGTGATGGCGTATATTATATTGGTAGAAGTGCAGGTGAATGAACCAATGATGGTGTGGATGATCTGGTTAGGTCCTGTGATGGTGTTGCTGGTGTACATATGTGGGCAGAGTTGGCATCAAGGTTTGTTGCATGGACTGGTTCCTGAGTTAGAGTTGCTGTGGTGCAGTGTGTGGTTGCTGGTGAGAATCTGCTTCAGGTTGGCAGGTTGTCTGTGGGCGAGGACTGGCCTGCCTCCCAAGGCCTGTGAAAGTGAGGGATCATTGTCCAGGATGGGTTGTAGATCACTGATGATGTGTTGGAGAGGTTTTAACTGAGGTCTGTAGGTGATGGCCAGTGGTGGTCTGTTGGTTTCTTTCTTGGGTTTGTCTTGAACAAAGCCAAGAAAGACCAGACTTCAAAGAGAAATTGCTGAGCTCCAGTTCATCTGCAAATTCGACACCATCAGATCTGGACTCAATATTGACTGTGACTGGCTCGCCAATTACAAAAGCAGTTTCTCCTCTCTGGGTGTTCACACCTCCAGATCACCTGCTGGAAGTGGGCTTCACCCCTGCGATTAAATTTACCTTGCTTTCTTGCCTGCTATTTATACCTGTCTCTGGAGATTTCCACAACATTCATCTGATGAAGTGGGTCTTAGCCCACGGAAGCTCATGATCCCTAAAATCTTCAACAGGTCTAGAAGTCTATAAGGTGCAACAAGACTCTGTCGCTTTCGCAGATCCAGACTAACACGGCTACCCCTCTGATATTGAACAAACTGTAAACCCTGTATATGATGGAAACCGCTCCAAGCCAGAGTTTGTGGCAGCACCCCTACCTCCAGCACCTATGGTAAAAAGTAGATTTGAAGTGATCCCCTTAGGGCTTTCCCTAACTGAACTTCTCCATTTCCCCCTTCGCTGCTGGTCTGTTGCCAATGTTGTCGTTTTCCACCCCACCCACTGTAGATTGGAACAGCCAGGGACACCATCTAGAGAAGGCGGGCGGGAGGCTTCTCTTCCATTTCCTAACACAGTGGTGTGAAAACCAACTGTTGTTCTGCATTCAGAAATCCGCAGCCTTTAGCTGGGGTCTGAGTAAGAAGTTGCTGTTGATTGACAGGGCTGTCCCCCCAGGCTGGCCCCAGGAAATGTAAATTCCCTGTCTGTGGGGGCTGCTGCTGCTCCATGTCCCAGAGCTGTCAGCATTGATCCGCACCTCTGCACAGAGCAAATCTAATGAGGTTCCCAGATGGCCCCTGCAGCTGGGTGGCCGAGAGCCTGTGTACCCATTAGCGCCCCAGCAGCAGTACAAGCAACCCCATGACCAGGCAGCTCTCAAAGCACTTTGTGCGGGCTCCTTGCCACCCAGCTGAGAGGGAGGAGAGAGCAGTTTCTGGGAGAAGAGACCTGCTGAGTGCTGATCTCCTTAGCTCTCCCCCAAAGCTGATCAGTTTTATTTTCAGGGTAACAGTCAGACAGACATTTCAGTTGCTCTTGATGGAAATCAGAAGGAAGTCATTGTACATAGCTCTGCTTCTCAATTAGAAAATACAAATGTTTCAAGAACAGGAATACTTGTAGCACCTTAGAGACTAACATTTATTACAGCATAAGCTTTCGTTGGCTACAGCCCACTTCATCGGACGCATAGATGAAGTGGGCTGTAGCCTATGAAAGCTTATGCTGTAATACATTTGTTAGTCTCTAAGGTGCCACAAGTACACCTGTTCTTTTTAGGAAAGCACACTAACACGGCTGCTACTCTGAAACAAATGTTTCAATTAGTTTGTGGACCCCGGGAACATTTTTTTGCAATTCCTGCAATGCTTTTATTCCTACCAGGTTGTTATAGCCTTAGAACAGGACTCTTTCCTAACTTCCTTAACATTTGAGTATGACCTCAAAAATAACATTGTTTAGAGGGCACATTTTCTTAACATTTAAGACATACAGTGTGATATTTTCATTAAGGCACAGTTAAGAATCATTCATTTAGGTCACTGTAGATACATGCTCAGTATTTCTGTATTACATAAAACAGGCTTATAGCTCAGTCATTTGTAAATACAATTTCAATTTTTAAATTCGTTTTTATGTTTTGAATCTTTACACCATAAGTATCTTCAGCTGGAGTGTGTTTTCATTTGTGCTGGAGAAATATCAAATGCATTGAATAAATGGATTACGTTTAAGACTTTATTTCTAATTACTGAGTAACTTAATAGGAAAAGAAAGCCCATTGCCATTGGGAAAAGGTGATAACATTTTCATCTACTTGAAATACAACTTCAGGTGTGTCAGAGCTGATGACCAACATGGGTTTCCTGTGTATTGTAATATTTTCCAATCATCACTTTAAAAGCTTTTTGTCTTTCCTTTTCTTTAAGATAGCGCAGGGGTCGGCAACCTTTCAGAGGTGGTGTGCTGAATCTTCATCTAGTCAGGGCTTCGTGTGCCGGGCCGGGGCTTCAGGCGGAAGGGAAGGGGCTGAGGGGGTCAGGCCACCCCCTTTGAGGTTTTCCCCATAGGCTATTGCCAGCCTGGGTGAAGGCACTGAGTGGGGCAGGCGGCAAGGGGCCAGCAGGGGGAACCCCGGAGCGGGGGCAGGCTGAGTGGCTCAGCCCCCCGCTGCTTTGGGGTTTCCCTCCGCAGGCTCCTGCCAGCTGGGGGTCCCACTGCCTGCCCGACTCAGCTCCTGCTGCTAGCCTGGGTATAGGGAACCCAGATTGACAGCGGCCTAGCAGGAGCCTGCGGGGAAACCCCAAAGTGGTGGGCTGAGCACTCAGCCTGCCGCGACTTTGGAGTTTCCCCTGTAGGCTCCTGCCAGCCGGGGTCTCTGCTCCTGCTGCCAGCCTGGGCTCCCTGTCCCAGGACAGCAGCAGGAGCTGAGTGGGGCAGGCAGCGGCTGGCAAGGTGCCAGCGGGGGAAACCCCAAAGCCATGGGAGGGACTGAGCTCTCCCCGGGTGCCAGGGGAAATTGGCTCGCGTGCCATAGGTGGCTGACCCCTGCACTGGAGGGTAGGGTAGGATACAGAGGGATCTAGACAAATTAGAGGATTCGGCCAAAAGAAATCTGAGGTTCAACAAGGACAAGTGCAGAGTCCTGCACTTAGGCCAGAAGAATCCCATGCACTGCTAGAGACTAGGGACTGAGTGGCTAGGCAGCAGTTCTGCAGAAAAGGACCTAGGGGTTATGGTGGATGGGAAGCTGGAGATGAGTCAACAGTGTGCCCTTGTTGTCAAGAAGGCTAATGGCATTTTGGGCTGTATAAGTAGGGGCATTGCCAGCAGATCGAGGGATGTGATCGTTCCCCTTTATTCGACATTGGTGAGGCCTCATCTGGAGTAGTGTGTCCAGTTTTGGGGCCCACGCTACAAGAAGGATGTGGAAAAATTGGAAAGAGTCCAGAGGAGAACAACAAAAATGATTAGGGACCTGGAGCACATGACTTATGAGGAGAGGCTGAGAGAACTGGGATTATTTAGTCTACAGAAGAGAAGACTGAGGCGGGATTTGATAGCTGCTTTCAACTACCTGAAAGGGGGTTCCAAAGAGGATGGATCTAGACTGTTCTCAGTGCTAGCAAATGACAACAAGGAGTAATGGTCTCAAGTTGCAGAGCGGGAGATTTGGGTTGGATATTAGGAAAAACTTTTTCGCTAATAGAGTGGTGAAGCACTGGAATGGGTTACCTAGGGAGGTGGTAGAATCTCCTTCCTTATTGGTTTTTAAGATCAGGCTTGATAAAGCTGTGACTGGGATGATTTAGCTGGGGATTGGTCCTGCTTAAACAGGGGGCTGGACTAGAAGATAAAACAAGACGACAAACACACACACAATGATGGGGTGGAAAAGTGGGGGAACAACTAAGTTCTAAAATGTAGCTTCAGTCTCTGGAGTTGATTCTCGCTTGCAGCCTCACTGCTGGAAAAACACAGGCCCAGCCCCTGGGTCTTATGAGCCACTCCAAGACCTGGCCAACTTGTACCAGCATCAAGCAGTTTAGGGTAGGGGTCTCCAAGCTTTTTGAGACGAGGGCCATATTTGATTTTTGCCACAGTCCCCCACTTTGCTCCTCCGGCCACTGCCACGGCCTCCCACTTTGCTCCTCCAGCCATGCCGCTGCTGCGACCCCCCCCCCCTTTGCTCCTCCAGCCGCACCATGGGGGGCACTGACCCTCTGTACATGGGGCTGCTTGCAGCAGCTCGCGCAGGGTGGGCAGCAGCGGCTTCTCCACGTGCCTGCTCAGCGAATCGATGCCGCAGGCCGCATCCAGCCCCCGGGCCATAGTTTGGAGACCCCTGGTTTAGGGCATTGCTTTAAGCTGCCTCCTTCTGGTCACAAACTTAAATCATTGTTGCAAAATATGCAGTCTTGGCCAGTTCCTAGTGAATAGGAGGAGAAAAGAAAGCGAAGAAATAAGGTACAGCTGGAAAAAGACACGTTTGGGCAAGGAAAATGGTCTCGCATCGCAGAGGATTCTTGGGATTCAGCTGGAGCTGGTATCTGGGTCCCGCTCTCTGTCCCAGTCTGCTCGGGACCAGGGTGGACGAAGGTTCAGGATCTTATGCAATGGTGGAGGTGGCAGCTGATATGCAGAGGCTTGTTCCCATAGCCAGGGAGTGATGGGTGGAATAGCCCATCCCCTCGTTTTGTCCACCAATTAAACCTAGTTTCCAACACACCAATGTGAGTTAATTGATTTTCTGTCTCTCGCTGTTCCTGTTCACCAGGCATATTCTTAACAAAGTCATCATTACAGCAGGATGCCTTTTTGTACAGACTAATTCAGTCTGTCTCCTTTTCTTATCATTTCCCATCAATATTTGTTCTCCTAGGTTATTGGGACATTCCGTGATCTTTCACTCGCTGCTCACAGTATAAAGGCGTAGGCCCAGATATTACAATAGGTGGATCGGGGCATGGCTGGAGTATCCCACACTGCAGTGACTGCTCTCACTTACACGAGGGGTATGGCCGCCCCTCCGTAGGCCCAGAACAGAGTGCAAAGGTGGTCTAAAGCATATGATCCCCCCCAGCCCTGCCCCACGTGCAGAATGGAGTAACTGAAAACCGGGCCCAGTGCGTGCCTCCTGGGTCCTCCCCCAGCCACTCTGCTGATTATGCTGGTTGGGGGAGGAGTGGGGTGGGGGGTGTTTGGGGGAAAATAACATAGAGCAGAGGACCTGCAGTGTTCCCGGACCAAGAGATCGCCCTGGCTTCTATGTGGGCACCTTTGCAGATCTCTGACCCAGCCTTGAATGTTAGTTTGGAGGCTTAGGCCCTATCCACACAGGTCAGAGAAACTTCATGGCATAGCTATAGCAGGGTAACTATTACTGATTGGCGACAGTGCTCTTAAAATAGCTCCCTGTGTGGACACTGTACAGAAATCAGTGACTTTGTTCCAGAATAATTGCTCCACTTTGGAGTGCCAGTTGATCTCCCTATGTTAGATCTGAAAGCAAACAAAACTGCCAGCAAATCCCAGGCTGTCTCCATCTTCCCTGTTGATTGCTTTGCCTCTCAGGCTGGGCTGCAACATACCAAAGGGGAAACGAGTATCTGGGGTCTGCAGTCTTCCAGGTCCTTTGCCACGGCTCGCAGCAGGGCTAGTGATGCAAACAAGGCCCCGGCACCATTGAAAGGCAGCTTGGATCCAGGCAGTTCTGACCCACTAATACAGATTGATCCACCCCATGGATCGTCTCCTTTAGCAGACTTGGCACATAATTCTGCAGCGGAGTCAGGCTAATGACCTGGACCTGTCTCTCCCTGCTGCCTGGGGAGATGATGGAGCTGAACAGGCGGCTGGTGGTAGTGTGTTCTTTAGACAGGGCCTTGGCTGTGGAACAAGCTTCCACCCGGCTGCCCCCCAGGGCTCTCTGTAGGGATCCTGTGCGCAGACAGCCAGAAAAGTTGAGGCCTGCTGGGACTGGCGGTTGAGTGGGGGAAACGCTGCCTGCGGGGCCTTAGGGTGGAGTTCTTCTGGGGCTTTGTGCTTTCAGTGATGTCCAAGAGCAGATGATGCCTTCCTAATGTCATTAGAGAGAGACCACTAGAGTAAATAGTGAAGGCAGCATGGTCCAGGGGATAGAGCCTGGACTGGAAGCCAGGACTCCTGGGTTCTCTGCCTGGTGCTGCCCATGTCCTCACAGCAAGTCACAGGCAAGTCACCGCTTGGTGCCTTAGTTTCCCTGCCTGCAAAATGGGGGCTAATGATCTTCACTCGGCTTTGCAAAGTGCTTCATTGTCCTCAGATGAGGCATGAACTTTAACCCCTGGATCAGCTGACCTAGGGCTGTGATGTTTTAAAGGCTGCATAGGCTGGAGAACACAAGACTGGGTGTCTCTTCTCAGAAGGATCTGCTCTAGCTCAGCCAGAGGCAGGAATCCCTAGGTGAGGAGCTCTGGCCTGTGTTATACAGGAGGTCAGGCTAGACGCTCACAAGGGTTCCTCCTGGCCTTAAAATCTATGAACCTCCAAGTGTGAGCCCAGTCCGCCCTGCACTGGCTCCTGGGAAGGGGCCAGCTTGGTCTTGAAGGGGCTGCTCCAGATCTGAACTCTTAACTGCACCTCCCCTTCCCTCCCGAGCCTCTGCTCAGACAGAGGGGTTCAGCTCAAAGCCATGGGGCGTGGATGGTGAATGCAACGAGACTGGCTCAGCAGGAGCCTCTATCCATTCAGCCCCAGGTTCTCCAGCTAGTCTTTGCTGGTTTGCCCCCTCGTGACTACACTGTGCCAAGTCTCCTAGCCCTGGTTATTTCATAGAATCTCAGGGTTGGAAGGGACCTCAGGAGGTCGTCTAGTCCAGCCCCTGGCTCAAAGGAGTTGGGTGATGGGCAGGGCATTGGGCTTGGTGGAGCAGGGCAGGGTACTTTCTACTTTCTGAACACCAGGTCCCCTACTCCTGTCGTGCCTCTTCCCCCTCCACTTGCTGCTGTCCCCTTCCTCCTCACTCAATCCTCTCCACCCACCCCCTGGCCGCTGGCAGCTGTAGCCTGATGCCTTCCTGCTCATGAGATGCAGGTAGGAGGCAGCCCCGGAGGAGCTGATGACCCAGCGCCTTCCCCTGGGGTCACCGGATTTTTGGTATATGGTCAGTACAGCTGATTGGATGCTGCTAGGTCCAAAACTGGGCACCTGGCGACCCTAGAGCAGGGTCAGGTTTGCTACTGACTTGTCAGGTGTTTACGTAATGAGGTTAATGACCGAGGAGCTCCGTTCCACAGCAGTGCTTCCATGCTAAGGAGAGACCTCCAGGGCTGGTTCCAGACAACACACAGACAACTCTGCCTGTTCAGAGTCTGCGAGGGGCTGGCTGCTGTGGCACAAGGGCAGACAGAAGACTGTTGTAAGGAAAACAGCAGCATCCTTGAGAATACAAAGGGAGATAGCGCCCACTGGAAACCTCAGCCATGCTCCACAGTAGCTCCTGCATTCTGGAGCCGTGCATATTGTCCATTGCTGGGAATCAGCCTCCCTCAGAGTAACATTTTGCTGTTACAGCTTCGAGATCCATGCTCAGAAATCCACCATCCAGTCGTCTGCAGAGCGCCCGAGCCGGGACAATGGAGGCTGCCAGCCTGCCAAATGAAGGTAATGCCCTTTATCTTTTGAGAACAAAGCATGGAAGAGAAGCATGTCTTTGTGGATAGAGTGGGGAGTTGAGCATCTGAGTTCTAGGACTGACTCTGCCCAGACCCATTGCCTGACTGCGGACAAGTCACTTCCCGGCTCCTTGCCTCAGTTTGTCCTAAGCTTTCTTCCGGGCAGGGCAGCGTGTCTCTAGTGAGCCCCTCGAATCTGGGCCATGCCATGTTCTCCAGCGTCCTGTTAGATTGGCTTCTGGAGTGACTGAGACAGGGGAGGAGCTGCGGTGGTGAGTGGGAAGGGGTGTGATGGGAAGGGAAATGGGGGTGGCAGTCCTCTGTACCAGTGTAGAAACAGAAGCCAGTGATAACGTGGCATCTTGCAGCACAACAATTCTCCTCGTCTCTCTGCCAACAGGCTCCTTCCTGGAGAAGCTGAACTCCCTGGTGAAAGGAATCGGCTGCCCCAATCCCGATGTGAGGAGGGCCCCACAGAAAGCCTTTGACAAGAGGTGGGCGAATCTGCCACATCCAGCCCCTCTCTCTGCTGCGGTGCCGGTGGCTGGATCCCCTCCATCATCTTGCTCCAACGGTAAAAAAACCATCATCTGGCGCATGGCGCGCACTGGTCTATCACAACCCATCTGGGTGCTCCCAGCTGAGGAGCAGGTAACAAGGGGTCTGAACCACCATTATCCCAGGGAAAACAGCTGCCCAGCATGCAGGACCATGGGAGAGTGGGCCACGGGGCTCATTGCAGAACTACCGGAATGAGCCCTGGCAGAACTTTCTCGTGGTGTGCACCATCCATCCCTGCTGCAGCTGTTGTCCACTGAGTCTGGGCCATGCTCAGCCGCCACCTCCCCGCCTGGCCGGCTCAGTGTCACGCCCCATCCCTGCACCTATCACCCGCTTTGCCCTGCGGCTTGTTACACTCCTGGGACAGGGGTGGCCTCGTGGGTAGTGGTGAGGAGGAGCAGTGCTTGCTGCCCCACTGGCTGGTGGTGTCACTCAGGTTTGGCCCTTGGTCTCTCATGGAGGTGGGGAGAGGGGGAGGGGGGCCAAACCTGAGTGGACAGAATGTGTGCCTAGCTGCGAGAGAGAGAAGAGATCTCTCTCCTCTCCCACCCCAGACTGGGCCAGTGCCCACTTCCCCTCCCTATGGCCACCCCCCTCAGTCCCACAGTTCAGTCAGTGCATGGCCTCTAGTCTGAGAGCACCCTTGGGTGGGACAGATGTGGGAAGTACTCAGGTGAGGCTGGGCAGGCCGACGTCTCTCCTCTGTGCCTCAAACCAGAGCTCTGCCTCGGTCCTGACGCAGCTCACCCTTCTCCCAGCCGTGACCCGATCCTGACTGGCCAGAAGGAAAAGTTCATCTGCTTTATTGGGAGTAATATCCTTAACCTCTATTTATTAACAATCACCAAAACAGAATACACATGCAAAGCATACAATGCTCACCACTCCCAGTAAGAGTTGCCAGCCCTCCAGGATTCATAGAATATCAAGGTTGTAAGGGACCTCAGGAGATCATAGAATACCAGGGTTGGAAGGGCTCTTAGGAGATCATCTAGTCCAACCCCCTGCTTTAAGCAGGGCCAATCCCCAATTAAATCATCCAACAGATTTTTTTTGCCTCATATCCCTAAATGGCCCCCTCAAGGATTGAGCTCCCAACGCTGCATTTAGCAGGCTAACGCTCAAACCACTGAGCTATCCCTGGAGTCTCCAGGAATTACAGATTAATGTGAGGTTGTCATGTGATGAAACCTCCAGGAATACCTCCAACCAAAACTGGCAACTCTCGAGAGCCTTCCAGACAGGGCCAGTCATGGGTTTTTAATTGCAATGTAGCTGCGTCCACAGGAGGAGGGGGGAGGGGTATTTATTTTTAAACTCAAACTTTTCTGACAACCCATTTAACTTAACACAGTCAGGGCTTGACATGGCGGGTCTGAACTGACACCCCAAAGTGGGCTGAACTGGCCTGGCACAGAAGCACCTGAAACAAACCACTCCTGAACTATGGGCGGCACCTGCTGCTGTTTGGCCTGTGGCAGTGCCTAGGAACCCCAGCTGGGGACCAGCACCCCATTGCACTAGGCACTTGCACAAACACAGACCAGAGATGGTCCTTGCCCTCATTAACTCATTGCTAATCCTGTGGGGAGCAAACTGACTTACAGCGTGTGGCACAGTGCTCCCAGATGGGTTGTGCCAACAGCTCACCTTGAAAAGGCTGTGCTAGCAGAGAGGTGACCTTTCCCGGGTACTTTGCAGAGCTCCGTGCCAGCCTGGCACCAAGGGCAAGGAGGAATTCTTCTCCATCTGCGTGTTTGACACGGGTGACCGGTGTCACGCTTGGACGTCTTTGCTGACGTGGTGACATGAGGAGGGTCGGACCCGCTGGTTTGTGGGGACCGCGATCACTTCCCTGGCTCAGGCCCGGAGTCTGCGGTGGGATGGCGTGCTGTGTCTGTGTTTCAAAGTGACTCAGATCAACTTTCAGTCAGTGGGGGTGGCAGGGCTGCTGTGAAATCCTTGGTTATGGCGTATGATTTAGAGCTGCTGCTGTTTCTGTTCCTCACAGGACTCCCTGCTGTTGTACCGCTCCCTGTGAGTGCTCGGCGAGACCCTGTCACCAAACCGATCGCCAAGGCTAGCATCTCATCTGCTCGGGGAAGCAGGACACCCGCCCGCCCCCAGCTTGCTCCTGCAGGTAGGAGAATCACTGCTGTTAGCAGTGATCAATACCTACTTCTCTTCCTCCGCAGGAGCACCCAGGGGTGGGGATGGGTTCCCCTAAAATAACACTTGTGTTCCAGTGAACCCCAGGGCGGCTCACGGGGAATGGGGGAGAGTTTATTGCAGGACTGACCTATCACAGATCCCATGGTGCAAATTCTTTTTGCATTTTTCCTGTGTACTTGGCCAGTGCATCCAAGTTGCTGTCCAGAGCGGTCACAATGGAGCACTCTGGGATAGCTCCCGGAGGCCGATACCATTGAATTGCGTCCTCTCTAACCCAAGTTTGACCCGGAGATGTCGATTTCAGCACTATTCCCCTCCTCGGGGAGGAGTACAGAAATCAACTTGAAGAGCTTTTAGGCCGACCAAAATGACATCGTCGTGAGGACGGGTACAGGGTTTAACGCTGCTAAAGTCGACCAAAACTTTTACTGTAGACCAGGCCTCAGTGTCAACAGTTAAACCAAACTGGCCAATTTCCCTTTCGTGTCTGCTCTGTGTCTGCCTTCAGGTTCTCACGCAGTAGCCCAATGGTGGGATGTTTATTATTTATTTGTCAAATTGTAGCCCTCAGAGACCTCACCTGAGATCAGGGCCCCACTCTGCTTGATGCCGTGTGTACTTAAAACATTAAAACAGCGCTTGCCCCGATTTAACTGCGGTTGAAGAGGAGACGCAGGGTGAGGATGGAGGCTGCAGGGGAGAGAGGGCATGCCCACGGGCTTGCAGCGGTCCATGGCACATCTGGGAATAGAACCCAAGTCCTCATCTGCTTTGGCTTGCAAACCCTGGTTCGAGCATGGGAAGGGGAGAAAAGTTTAAATCCAAACAAAGCAGCTGTTTGGCCCATGAGTCTCTGAGCTGGTGAGTCTAGTACCATGCTGCCAGCTGTGCTGTAGTAGTGTAACAGCCCCAGTAGAGAGCCACTGGGTATGTCTGTGCTGCAATTAAATACCTCTCGGTGTTCTTTGCTGTGTGTCCAAGCTCCAGCAGCTTGGCAGGCAGCCCCACAAAGAACAAGGACAGCCAAAGCACCAGCAGGCGTGTGCACCTAGGAGCAGGTTTCCTGGGTCTAGCTGAGGTCCATGCAGTGTCGTCTTTTCTTCTTCTCTGCATGCTGCTTCCTCCCCAGGCTGTCAGCTCCATTTGCTCTGCTTCTTCCTGGGGCTGGGGAGAGTCTGGCCTTAGAGATAGGCTTACCCTGAGTCTTCCTGGGACTCACCTGCCATTGTTCTAGTACCTGTGGGCGTCCTAGCACAGTGCACCCTGTTGCCTTCACCTGCCCCCCACTGACCCCTGGCGGCACCCTGACTCTCATGAAAAGTACCCTGGGATTTTCAATGAGTACAAGTGCCCAGGATTTCGCTCTGATGTCATGATAGCAGCTCCAGTTGTCATGCCGGCGGATTGGTGCAAGAGCCCCAGTGAAGGCCTAGGCTGTAGCATTGCTATAACCATGCTATGACCGCGTCCCTTCGCAGTTTGAGCTGCACGGTCAGTCCAGGGTTTCAGCGTGATTAGAGGTCTCACCTCCCCACCATGCTTTAGGTATGGACTTAGTTAGGGCCTGATCGCATGCAGCACAAGATGTTCCTCAGTTTCCCCTCTAAGCCCTGAAGTGGCTTGACCCAGCTTAGCTGGAGCCAATGGGATTCCTGCAGGCTATCCAGGAGCAAGCCAGCGTAGGGACAGTGGCCCTCCACCTAAAGGGGTACTGAATTGCAGCCCTTCGCCAAGGGCTCTGGGTTGGGGTGGTGGGGGGAGTGGAGAGTGGAGAGAGACCTGCCAACGAGGCATATGAAGCCAGGCAGATGCCTCCCCGACTCCCACGCCCATTGTCACTAGGAGGAAGTGATGGCAGCTGATAAGGGAAATGCAGTTCCCAGTGGGAGGGAGATGGTGGCCCAGTGGGGATTCAGGGGTGTCACACTTCTCTTCCTGAGATAAGTCTCTAGTGGCTCCTGTCCAAACTGCCTCCCTCCTCTCTGTCCCAGGCAGCTGGAAAGCCAAGGGGCACTCCTGGGAGAGAGTGCCATCCTCCTGAAGGGTGTGCAAGGGTTCAAAAGGCCTGGGAGCAGGGTCTGATCCTCTTGAAATGGGGACAGGGCTGTGATCAGAGTGGAGTGTGGGAGCCAGGACTCCTGGGTTCTGTTTGTAGCTCTGCTGCTAGCTCTGTGTGGCCTTGGGCGAGTCACTGCCCCTCTCGGTGCCTTAGTTTATCAGGTTTGTCCAAGCATGGGTGAAGTTGTGTTTCTTTTCTGTTTGGGTCCAGTAAAGGGTAGAGACAACTGTATATTATTATTGTGTCTGTGGAAAAAACAAACCCTAAGTAAAGAAATGATGTGTATGTGCAGATTTTAATTGTCAGAGCAGCTACCAGCAGGTGTTGGTGGCTGCACTCTGAGGCCACAAAACAATTTGTTGCGAGAATCCCGGCCCTAGGTGATTATAATGTACCTGTCTGGCCTCAGAGTCTGTGCTCGGCGCTCTGCTCCCAGTAATGACACTAGCCCTGAGGTTCCTTCCCCCTGAATAGACAGGACAGAGGGCTGAGCTGTCCCCAGGATTAGATCCACCAGACCACGCTGCCTTTGCTGCCTTGTGTGTTCTGTGGCTGACCTGGGGTACCCCTGGAGGAGGCGGGCTCTCAGCCCGCATGGTTTCAGTGTGAAGGAGAAGCAGAGAGGTTTTGTTGTTAAACTATCCAGTTGAACACCAGAGAGAAAATGGCTCCCATAAAACAAATCCTGGGGGGAATTGGGCCTGCTTTCTTGTAGCGTGGGGCAGAGGGGGGCTGTGAGAATCCCTTTCCCCTCCAGAATCTGGGAATGAAGACTTCCTGAGCTGCCCTGTGTCACTACACGCAGTGCTGGCAGACGTGATGAGTTATGTGGGGTTGTTAAAATGGGCCAGTTTTATTTCTTCAAAGGAGGGCATTTCCCAGGGCTCGCTCTGAAAGCTGCTGCTTTGCCCAGGCTTGTTGTGGCAGCTCAGGCTTCACTTTTGCTCCGCAGCGTCGGACATGACCTCGTGCTGGGAGATACAGGGCACTGCCCCCGAGAGACCCCAATGCACACGCTGAGCACAAAGCTCCCAACATTGGCACCGGCTGGGATCTACCCTCCCCATGCAGGTGGCTGAACAAGGCCTTGTGCATTGCTCGCACCCAGGCCGTGCGGTTGAGCTGGGGCCCAGGCCGTACGTGGGGAGATTTTACCCCACATGCTCCCTGCCTCCCCCTTTATTACATGAGGAGACCCAAAATCCAGCAGCCAGAGGGGAGCAGGTCCCCTCCTACCCAGAGCCAGGGGATGGGAGGTAAAAGTCAGACCCATATAGGGTTGAGCAAAGCAGCGCACTGACCATCTCTCTCTGACCCTCTTCTTCCTCAGCTCCGCGTCAAGCCTCCAGCGTGGCCCAGGAACCATCTCCTCGGGCAGCTCCTGAGTTCCGGGATGGCACCAGCAGCCTCGACGAGCAGGCCCAGCAGCTGGATGCGGAGATCAACGAGCTGATCCAGGAGTGGGAGCTCAGGCCAGAGGATGAGGAGTCAGAGGACACTGACTCTTCCGTGCCACTTAAGAGTAGGTGCCCTCAGAGCGCGGTGCCCATACCCCTGTGTGCTGGCCGGCTCCTCCGCCCAGGGAACTTGGAGCTGGATGAGCCCTGTCCGATCACCTGTGGCCGCAGCAGGACGGTTCCCTATAGACCATCCCCAGGGCTCTGTCCAGTCTGGCTTTGGATGCTGCCTGGCCCACTCCATCTCCAGGAGCTAGTTCCCACAACCCCGGAGCTCCTAGCACAACAGGGAACATCTGCTTTGTTCAGACATCCCAAGGCTCCTAGCTCACCCCTTGCCCTGGTCCCTCTCCCAGCCTAGTGCTCCAACCCTTCAGTCTGGCTCAGGACTGTAGTAGCTCTGATGCCAACATGCCATTTCCCATCCTTGCCTGCTCGCACAGAGCCCAGCAGAGTGAAGATGGGTCTCAGGCCAGGGTTGCGGGGAGGAGCCAGGCACTGAAAGCTCCAGAGATGTGCCCCTTTCCCCAGAGACCTACCTGGGCCTGATTTGCTCTCTCCTCCGCGTCTCCCTGCCCTGGGGCTTCGGCGGGGCCAGCTGGCCCTTGCACTGGGGCCAGGCATTGCTCTGAGCTCCTGTGCTGCTGACAGATGCCCAGATTCCCATCCAGTATGTTTTCTGCACAGGTAAATGGTGCCAGGGTGACTCCATGGACCTGGACGACGAGTTCATCCGGGAGGACCCTGCCTACGATGCAGACAGGGTGGAGAGCGAGGCTCGGGAAGCAGGTGATGGGGGAAAGGGTGTTACTGGGGTGATCTGAGTCCTGCCCAGCCCACCTGGCACAGCTCAGAAGGGGCGGTTGGGCTCCTGCCATGGGGTGACTTGGTCGGATTTGCTGCTGTCACGGGCACAGGAGGAGTTCATACGAGGAGTTCTGCCCTATGTCTCAGGGAAACCTTGTCCAGCCCTGCTTGCAGGAAGCCCTGCCGTTTCACTAACCACTGAGCTCGCTAGCTTCTGAGCATCTGGCAAGGGCCGAGCCCAGCCCTGTGTCACGGGCCAGATGCAGCATTTATTCGCTGCTGGGTAAGTGCAGAGCTCGCTGTCCAGTGGTAGGGAACATGGGAGGCAGCTCTGCCCCCGCCGTTTGTCAGGATAACGTGGGCAGCACAAGGCACCCCACGGGTCTGCCCTGTGGCGTTTGACGTGCAGACCCCTCTGGAGAGTGGATGCTTTCAGTCTCGCAGGTGATGCTTGGGTATACGTGTCTGATTGTCTCCAGGATTGGTGCCACAGGGCGCCAGGAGCTCGGCACAAATACCACTAACAGCGGCTCTCGATGGGAAAGGCCTGCCCGACCCAGTGACTGAACCACAACCCAGGCGATGGGGCTCCCTTCCTGCAGCTGGGAGAAGATTCCCAACCCCATCGATCTTGCCGTGAGAAAGAGCTCCCTGGTGTTCAGCATAAACCCTCGCAGATCATCACGTCCTATCCTCTGCGCCTCCTCCCTGCCTCCACAGAACCTCAGCCTGGGCCCCAAATGCTCCTTCCCATCTTCCCACCCTGCCATGGCCTCCGCAGACCCCTCTGTGCTGCAGCCTCCACTCCATTCTGCTGAAATCCTACTCCACCCTTCACCCTCATGCCTGCACCATCAGCCTTCACTCCCCTGCATGCCCCTCCCCAGATGCGAAACAGCTCCCTGTCCATCTAAAACTGACTTCCTGTGGCCCACCCAATAAACTGGCTGTTGAGGGTACAAGAGCTGTCTCCTCTGCCGTTCCCCCAGCTCCCGGCACTAGGGCAGAGAGGGTCATATGGCCTCTCTGGGAGCCTGCCAGGCAGGGATGCTTTCTCTTGTGTGTGGCTGGACACCAGGCCACTGAGCCAGCGGGAACTGGGGACCAGGAGTCCAAAGGACCCAAATCCCATAAAGCCTGGGGCGTTTTAGGTTATTAGAGCAACAGCAGTGCTGTGCCATGGTCCGCGTGGGCTCTGCCCGGGCCCGGCGGAGAACTAAGCCTCTTTCCAGAGTCCTCGTGGCTTTGCTGTTTCTCACTCTCTGGATTTTTGGAACCTTTGGAGCTAGTTGGCGCTGCTGGTTCTTGGTGTCAGGTGAGTCTGTTATTTCGCAGCCCAGCTGACCGTGCTGGGGAAGCATCCCAGCCACTTGGAATAGAATTCTTTGAACAGGAAAGAGCATCGGCCACGGAGGCAGCTGTGGAGCTGGGCTGGGTTTTGGGAAGTCGTCGTCATAAAATAGCCATGAAGTGTTAAAGGAAAAGCCCACTAGGACCGAGGCTGTGCTGGCCCCAGCATCGGCTCCTCTGGAGTAGAGCCGCTGAGCAGAATGTAGGAAGAGAGCCTGATTTCCAGCAATATACACCCAGAAACGTGTGTCTGCGCTGCACGTGCGGATGCCAGAATCAGGCAGGCAGTTGCCTCTGTTGTGCTGGTAAACTTCCGTTTATGCCTCTGCCTGGCTTTGGCACGCAGTTGGATGCGCAGCTGTGGTGACTGCCCGGCGTGCTTTGCACTCCCAGCCTGGGATTTCCCAGAGCCCCCGGCTTTTAGCGGGAGCTGGGTTAGACCAGCACTGAGCACTTGTGCCAATTCCGCCTGGATACTAGGAGCCAGGCAGGAAACCTCTGCCCAGTCTGGTCTAGCATGAGCCTGGGCGAATGCACGGCCCGACTCAGCTGGAACTTGCAAAGGGGCTGAAATGGCGCGATTGAACATTGTGCTGGAAAGTGACACCCGTCAACTTCCCGCTTGCTGGGGATGAATTGACGAACGTTGGCAGCCCCTGCACTCCAGTGCATTCAAATGGCAAACTTCTCTGGCCCACTCTACCATCAGCTGTTGGCTTCCTGTGTGGTGCATCCTCCTCACTGCGTTTAGACAGACCAGTCAGTGGCATTCTCTCCGGGGTGATTGGCCGTGCTGGGCCGTGTGCTCCTTGCGTGTTGCTTGGCCTGCATGAAGCCCGCGTTGAAGGAAATAGTTTTGTCAAAGGCATTCATTGTTACAAGATTGCTCCCTTGTGAGCCACATCTAACAGACAGTGTGTGGCTGCTGTGATCCTGCTCAACAGGTAGCCGGGCACCTGAGAGCTCCTGAGCTAATCTGCTTTCAGGTTGGCTCTTCTCAAGGTCAGACCCGTGTGCGAGGTGCTGTCACCTCGTCTGTCCCGGATACCAGGTCAGGAGCAGCCTGTTTGCTTTGCTTCCTGCAGCGAAACCAAAAACCGGGTGATTATCTCTAGGTCTGCCAAGGGGAATGTGATTCCTTTATACAGGCCAGGGGAAAGTTACCACTTTATCTCCAGCGGTGTTGCCTGTGACTCTCCCGCTCTCCAGGGGCTGTGACGGACTGTTTTGTTCACCATTAATGTAACAGAAAGCTATTCTAGCTTTGGGTTTTTTTGGTCTGGCGTGAGCAGCTGTCAGCCCTGTGCTCCTGGGGTCCCTGTGCCACGCACGGGCTAGTTGTCTCAGCAGAGGTCCCCTTACGAATGCGAGAGGTGTTTAACCTGCTCTGTTGTTCTGTGAGCGTATAATGCTGCCATTCAGAGCTGGTCGTGTTTCCCCTGCTTTGTGTGGCTGTGTATGGTGGCCCAGGGGCAGGGCCGAGGAGGGTCTGGCCTAGTCACTGGAGAGTTGTAATCGTGTGTTGCATCCATAGGCCTTGCCCCAGATGATGATGAGCTTGGTATTGCGACCCCAGCCCTGCCATGCGGGCACTGGACAAACCTGTCCACGGTGTCCTTCCTTGCCACGCCCCGTCTCCTCTCCTGGGTTACCCCAGCAATCGGGAGCTCCTGTTCCCCCTAGCTGAGGGCAGATCTCAAAGGGAGATCTCCTTTCCGCTGACAGATGCCGTAGTGCTCACACACTGAGTTCACAGGCAGCTGCTCGCTCAGAATTAGCAAATGCTGATGCCACAAGCTCGGGTGTCTAATTGTGTTTTCACAGCTGGTACAGATATTCCTGCCTCCGGGCTGTGACCATATGGGAAGCACTAGGCGAAAAGCCGGCTGAGATCCCAGTTCAGCAAGGCAGCAAAGCACATGGTCAGTCCCAGAGGTCATCAGGACTCCTCTCTGGCTCAGTGAGGCCTGTGCTGAAGGAATCTGCTCCCAAGGCTGTAGAGTGTCCGGGAGCTAGAGTCCGTTACTTGCCTGGGTCTCTGTTTGTTCCCTTCCCAGCCCTGATAGGGAGGCCCCAGACCACTGTGGGATTGAGCAGGACTTATCACGTCTGCCAGGTGCCTGGAGCCCTGGGCTCCCTCGGGGCGTGTCCGTGTGGGAAAGCTTCTCTGCTGTGCTTAAACGAGTACAGGCAGACTGGTGCAAACCCCCTGTGACTCCAGGATAAAAGTGATCTTGGAGGGGTTCAGCTAAACTCCTTCCAAAGCAACATAAGCTGAAGGCCCCCGCTTTGAATTGAGCCAGGTGAGCTCAGTTGGTAGACCAGCAGACTTTTAATCTGAGGGTCCAGGGTTCAAGTCCCTGGTCAGGCGAAGGAATCTGTTCCCCTCATGCTACCCCCAATGAACTTCAGAAAGATTCTCTTGAGGACTTTTCTTGACTTGACTTTGGGGGAGAAGGGATAGCTCAGTGCTTTGAGCACTGGCCTGCTAAACCCAGGGTTGAGAGTTCAATCCTTGATGGGGCCATTTAGGGATATGGGGCAAAAATCTGTTGGATGATTTAATTGGGGATTGGTCCTGCTTTGAGCAGGGGGTTGGACTAAATGATCTCCTGAGGTCCCTTCCAACCCTGATACTCTATGATTATGGCAGCATGAACGCTGGGGGGATGTGATGCAGCTGTCACTTTAAATTCACCCCTGGCTTGTACCGGTATCGCTTTCTCACGTAGACGAGTGCTCATGCGTGGAGCCTGGACTGTGGCCGACCACTGGCACAGAACGGGGTCCTGAGCTGCGTGCCCAGTGCCGGGGCATCCCAGGCTGTTCTCTGGGCCTTACTGCAGAGCTGGGGTTCGGCTCCTGCCACCCCTGTGAGCAGTGTGGGTTGGTGGTGAGGATTTGGCCAGCACGGGGCTGCCCCTGCTGAGTGAGGCTGTGCGCGTGCAGTGCTGGCTCTCTCCAATCAGCTCCCCTTGAAGAGGAGCATGAGCCCCACAGCTGTGGGGAGAGGACTTGGGAGCCAGGGGCGGATCCACCAGGGGCTGCGCTGCCTGATGCTGAGCCCGCAGCTGATGAGCCACAGGGAGAGCCAGCAAGACAGCTGGGCTCCAGCTACCTGTGTGATGGGTAGGGCAGGGGCCTGGCAGGTTGATCCAGGTGAGTGCTCCCTGCCCCCCCCCCTCCTCAGGGGGCAGTAAGTGTGAGCAGAGCGAGGAAGCAGGCAGGAGAATGAGGGAGAGAGGATCAGTGAAGAAACGGGCTCCGGGGGGTGGAAATCAGCTGCACTGGGAGATTGGGTAGGTTCTGTTCCCAAAGTCAGGGGAGAGTTTGTGGGTCCCTTCCTGTCCGGCTGTGTCTGGCGGGATTCAGCGCCACGTGGTCAGTCTGATGGTTTAAGTCTGTAGATCCTTGTGCTGAGATCACCTGTATCTTCCTTGAGCGAGGGCTCTGCTCCAGGGGTCACCAGCTGAGAACTTCCGAGCTGGAGCAGGACGGGACTCGGACAGGGCCTCAGCAGCGGTTCCTCTGTGACCCATGTGCAGTCTTGGGCAAATCCACGCTCTGGACCGTCTAGGGCTAGGGCAACAGTGTCTGGCTCTGGGGCTTCAGGTGCTGTCCTCCATCCTCACTGGGCATCTGAGCGGGGTGGTGTTAACACAGGGCCATGAGGACAGTGCCCTCATTCCGTCCCCCGAGTGCTCTGGTGCCGAGACGCCCTTGCCGGCATTTGTCAGGGTCAAGGCCTGTGTTTAACTCTTCCACCAGCAACCAACTCTGGACTTGGCTGCGTTCCGAGCTCCCCCCGAGGGCGCAGAGAGCAGGGTCCGGAAGGCAGCCAGGGGGTTGTGGTGTGGGGCTGAAGAGCTACTGGGTGAATGGCTGAACTGGGCTGAGAGCATATGGGATTGGGGAGACTGAGATGCCAGCTAAGCTGCTCTGCCAGATGCAGCCCCACCAGGATGGGCATTTCACCATGTGTGTGTCTCTGCAGATGACACTGAGGGCCAGGCCGGCAGCCGAGCATTACCACCTTCCTTGCCCTCTTCCCCTACCCAGACCTTGGAGGATGCCCTGGACAGCCACGGGGGCTATTCCCTGAGACCCAGGGGCCCTGCAGAGAAGCGTTCAGCAGAGGAGCAGGGAGAAGCCCCTGCTGGCTCCAGGGAGGAGAGCTCAGCTGAGGAAGAGGAGGAGGGAGACAGCCCCGCTCGCTCCACAGAGGACAGCTCAGAGGAGGAAGCTGAGCCCTCCCGCCAGCGGCGGAGGAAGCGGGGTCCCCAGGGAGGGCTGGCTCCGCGAGTCTACCCGTGCCCCACCTGCGGCCAGAAGTTCGCCAACAGCAGCAACATGCGGAAGCACCTGCGGATCCACACGCGGGAGGCCCCGTACTCGTGCCACGCCTGTGGCAAGTCCTTCACCGACTCCTCCAACCTGACCAAGCACCAGCGCGTGCACAGCGGGGGCCGGGAACGCAACTTCAGCTGCTCCAAGTGCCCCAAGGTCTTCGCCTCGGCCCCCGATCTGCAGCAGCACCTGCGGCGCCACGAGGGCATCCGGCCCTTCCCCTGCATGGACTGCAAGCGCAGCTTTGTGTCGCAGGCAGACCTGCTGGCGCACATCCGCAGCCACGTGGGGCAGCCCCAGGCCCCGGCCCCCAAGCCCTTGCTGCGCTGCGAGGACTGCGACAAGAGCTTCGCCGGCCCCATGCTGCTGCGCCTGCACCAGCGCCGCCACAAGGCCTTCGTGTGCGACGAATGCGGCACCGTCTTCACCCTCGAGTTCAAGCTGCTCTTCCACAAGAGCCTGCACAAGGGGCCGCAGACCTGCCAGCGCTGTGGGGTGCAGTACACGGGAGGGCACTTCTGCCGGGCCCAGGCCCAGTCCAAGCCCCAGTCCAAGCCCCAGCCCCGTGCCTCCCAGCCAAGACAAAACAGCACCAGGACTCCAGGGACAGCGTCACTCGAGGTCAGAGTCCCTGACTCTGTGCTGGCAGCAGGCTCCACCCCGGCCAGGCCCCCAGCCCCACTAGCAGCCGGGCCCCCAACCCCTGCCCCGGCTGGGCCCTCAGCCCCACTAGCAAATGGGCCCCCAGACCCTGTTCTGGCTGGGCCCCCAGGCTCTGCCCCAGCCAGGTCCTCAGCCCCACTAGCAGCCGGGTCCCCAGTCCCTGCCCCGGCCGGGCCCTCAGCCCCAGTAGCAGCTGGGCCCCCAAACCCTGTCCTGGCTGGGCCCCCAGGCTCAGCGCAAGCCAGACCTGCAGCCCTGGCCCCACTAGCTGCTGAGGCCCCACTAGCAGCTGAGGCCCCAGGGTCTGCCCCAGCCCCAGTTGTGGCTGGGCTCCCAGCCCAAGTAGCAGTGAGGCGCCACAGCTCAACCACATCAATGGTCCCTGCCTCAGTCCCCTTGACCATCCCTCCCTCAGACCCAGTTGCAGGAGTGATAAGGAATGGCCTGATCCTACTGAACCCGGCAACCTTGCCTCCGGGCACCAAGATCATCCTCCAGCTCCCAGCCCAGGTGGTTGTGCCCCCCAGGGATGCAGGCATGAGAGCTGGGAGTACCAACGCACGTACTCTGCAAGGACCAGCACCCCAAAGGATGCCAGTGCTGCACCCACACCCAGGTACCATATACTGACACCGGGGTACAATGCTTAGCTGTCGGGCCGGTGGGCTCCTGCTTCCCAACCTCTGCTGTCAGGCTCCCTGCAGTAGCTGGGTCCCGACGCAATTCCTGTGTGGCCCCATTTGTTACAACAGCTCGGTGTGGCTTGTGCCAACAAGATGGCTGCCAGGGACAAGATGGCTGCCCTGTCTTCCTGGTTAGGGCTGGGCCATGCCATATGCTGAGCAGGGAAAGTGGGGGCATGACAACCACAAAATGAACTGATTGCCTCCCTGCCCGGGGCGCTGGGTTCATGTCACTTGGGGTCCTGGGCCCAGGGAAAGCACTGGAACTATGGAGGATTGCCCCAAGCACATATGTCTTTCTGAGCCAGGGAGGCTCTACCATGGCTCTCCTTGCCTAGAGTTGGGGGGATGGCAGTGAAGGGGGCCTTTTAATGAGGAAAGGTTAGGGGGTCAGCCCCGGAACTCCCTCTGGAGTTA
>ML677399.1:6070675-6122544 GCA_007922305.1 Dermatemys mawii | reverse complement strand
CCGGCCCCCCAAGAAGCAAGGACAAGGCCAGTCCCCCAAGAAACTAGGCCGGCCTGCCAAGAAGCGACGGCGAGGCCGGCCCCTCCTGGGCCCCTACATCTGTGTAGTCTGTGCCAAGCCCTTTGTGTACCAGAGGTCACTGAAGCAGCACATGCGGCTGTTCAGGCACCATCCTTCCTGCCCCCAGTGCCATGCCACCTTCAGCAATCTCCACAAGCTACAGCTCCATATGCTCAGCCACCGGGCAGGGGGCCTGGGGTGAGCAGCCACGGGGGAGGCTCAGAGCGAACCATGCTGTCCGGCCGAGCACTACAGTGGCCACCCCTGCCTGCCCAACCCCTGGGGGGGCCCTCAGTGCAAACACCCCCGTGCTCTGCTGCTACAGCCCCACCCCATTGCAGAGGAGGCAGCTGCGTTGGGCTATTTGGACTGAGCTGTCTGACCATCCTGGGCAATCCTGCACCCAGATGTCTCTTCTCTGGCCTGGCCTTCCACCTGCCATTCTGCCCTGGCATCCATGGGTCATCCACCCCTTGGACTCCCCTGCGTCACTGGGGCAAGGCCTCTTCTCACATGAAACGCTGCTGCCTCAGTTACTGCACTGCATGAAAAGCTGCCCTGAGGTTGGCTGGGGCTGAGTATCATTTGTGCATTAGTAGCTGGGCAGGGCTGGCAACAGGCCTAAGGCAGGGGCCCCTCAGCTGGGGTGGAAGGCAGCTCTTTGTCCCCTTCTCTCGCTGGCTCGGGGTATCACCTCCAGGAACCGAGTTGAGTCCAGTCACTTGTTTTTCATGTCCCCTCCTGTATCGCAGAACTTGGACCTAAGAGTGGAAAGGCCCCTGCCCAGCCCCTCTGCCTTAAGGGGTCAGGTGGAGCAAAAGACACGACTGGATTTATTCTTTATTATTAAAAATGTTTGTAAGCTAATTATTGTATTTGTGGTCCTCCCTGCCCTGCTTGGTGCACTAGCTAATTGTGGGACTTTGATGGGGCTGCTGGATTCAGGTGTCCCGGGTTTGAGGAGCCCGGCAGAGCTCTGGTCTGTGGAGACCCTGCCCCAGTCTGCACAAGATCCGCAGCTGAGCTCCCCCAACCAGTGGCTGCATGGGAGAATTGACTGGAGGGGAGTGGGGGGGTGTCCTGGTTCCTGCAGGGTCTGTGCCCTGCTGCTCACAATGCAAAGCCTGCCACTGCTGGTGGTTGAACAGAAATTGCTCTCTGTTCTGCCAGGTTTCAATCGGGCGGGGGTCCCACTGTGGGGCTGCAGGGGGGCTAGTGCTCCATGTCAAGACATGAGGAGGGAGATTGATGCTGTGCTGATTGCTGCCAGGCTGGGCTGGCTCTCGGCCCCAACCTTGGAGGAGTTATTTGGGGTAGAATGGCAGTTAGAAGCCCCAGCCACTGTCAGGCCTTGCACAAACTTAGTAAGAAACCAGCCCCTGCCTCAAAGAGCTCACAATCTAAAGGGACAAGACCAGAGGTGGGAGAGGACACTGACGTGCCAAGAGGGGGGAAGTGAAGTGGCCATGGTCACACCGCAGCTCAGTGGCAGAGCTGGTTGGGAATTGTCCAGAAGTGGGGTTTTTTTGGGTGGGGAGGGGGAGGGTTGGGGGTGTTTAATGCCAAGTCACTGAGGTGTAGGAATGTATCTGTACATAACAGGCACAGGGTGGGACAGTTCCAGGGCATTTCTGAAAACAAGAGACCCTTCGAATAGCCCTGGGGTGAAGCATCCAGCAGGGATGTGCCTGATTCCAAGCAGGGACTTGAATGTGGCGCTCCCACATCCTGGGGAGGACCCTGGCCATGGGCTGTTGGCTGTACCATGCCGCCATTTGAATGCCTGGAGACACAGAGGCCTCCCCAATTGCTATCGTGTCTGTTATTGAACTAGGAACTCACCCACAAGCGAGCTGTGTTTAAATGTGGCTGGGCAAGCACCTCTTCCCGTGGGTTCTGCTGCTCCCAGCCTGGTTCTGCGGCCTCTCTGCCTTACTCCTTGAGCGTTGGGTTGATTTAAGCCCCGTTAGTTTCCCTGGAGCTGGGTGTTGTTGCTGGACTCTGACGCAGCGCCAGGTTGCCAGGCCAGGCTGCCCGGGTGGGCTGTGAGGTGCAGAGGGGAAGCGCTGGGGCTCTGGCTATTTGTCTCAGGTGTTTCCACTGTTTGTCTACCTCAGTGCTGAATTGATTATGTGTATCACTGTCATTCATGCCTCGGAGCCCTAGTGACAGCCAGGCCAAACCTCTCCATCTGTTGCTGGGCTGGGCAGGAACATCCAGCCCACCCCTCCTGCTCCAGATGTCCTCACCTCTCCATCTGGAGCTGGGAGGGAGCACGACCAGCAGCCACAGAGCCAGGGGAGACCAGAAATGACGTGATTGCCTCTTACACTGACTCAAAATCCACTTGCTGGCTCTTCTGTTTTTCCCCTTAAGTGTTAGCATCTGACTTCCTAGCCTTTGTCCCCTTAACTGTTAGGGTCTGAGCTCCTAGCCTGTCGTTTTCTTCGTGAGGCACCCAGAGCCATAGCTCCTGTTGCCCAGATCGTCCATCAAGCAATCTGCACCAGCCGGGGTCCAGCAGAGGGGGAAATCTGGGTACCAGGAACTGCTGAGACAGAGGGGAGAGCAGGAGGCACCACAGTCAGGAGCTGGCCATGTGATTCAGACAAGGCCAGCAGGGCTAAGGCTGGGGCCAGGGCTGCCTGTGTCTGTAACCCTTGAGACAGCTCAGCTGGCATCCTGTGCTTGGGTAGGGGCCCCTCACTATCCTAAAGGGACATGCTGGAGAGCGCTGGGCAGGGAGCGCCCGCTGGGTCCTGGGCTGGACAGATTGCTGGGGGAAAGTGGAGAGACAAACCCACCCGGCTGGGCTACGGAGCCAGAGCAATGCTGGGCCTTACAGCCATCTCAGGGTGTGAGCACCCCCTGGCAACACATTCACTTGGCCTGGGCTAAAGGGCAGCCAGAGGTGGGGTGGGGGAAGGAAAGCCAGCGCTGGCAGGATGAGTTGGCTCAGGGCACTGCGTGGGGTTTGCTTCTAGTCTCTGCTCCTATGCTGGCAGCCCTGCAGGGGCCAGGCTGGAATAAATCGGTCAGGGAGCGAAGGGTGGCACGGCCCGTTACTGGGGAGCAAGGATTTTGCTGTGAATACTTTACAGAGCAGAGATAATGGGAATGTACGTGCCAGGTGGGGCTGCAGATGGGGTTGTGGGAAGTAGTTTGCTGGGGTCCCTACTTCATGTCATCCCTACAGGGCAGCATTGCTGGGGGTCAGGGGTAGGTGGGCCCAGCCCTGCGCCTGGGTTGCCAGAAGGGCAGGGGACGGGGCGGCTGTGGAGCGGAAAGCTACAACGGGAGGGTGTTTATGGAGCAGAACCTCAGACACAGGCTCATGCAAATCCCCCTGGGCCTGAGGCTGTGGGTAGCAGCCGCGGCCAAAGCACCACAGGGGCAAGATCTAGTTCCTGGAAGAGCCAAGCCCATCTCCCCAGAACCCCACCCCCTCTGACTAGAGCCATGCGGGTTGTGGGGGGCTGGAACAAGCTGTAAAGTGAGGGGGCTGAGGTCCAGGGTTTACAGTGTGGTTCAGTGCCTATGATAGACACCACTTCACACCAGCACCCCCCCACCCCACCCCCGCACCCCTAGTTCCCAAACCGCTGGCCTTGGACATCAGGGGAGGGCTGTGCTGTGCTGGGGGGGGCTGGGCCGGAGCAAGGGCAGCAGGACAAAGCACGAAGCCATGAGCCTGGCTTGGGTCCGCCCCCCGCCCCCGCCAGCGAAGGACAGTTCAGGAAGGGAGCAGGGGCCCTCTGCATTACTGACCAGAGCCCCCTTTGGGCGGGGCAGGGGAACCCTTAGCGGGTCAGACGGACAGGATCAAGCTTGTGGTCTGGTGGCTTGGGGACATGATCTGTGCCCAACACACTGGTGCTAAGTGGACCCCACCTCCCCCGCCCCGTGTATCATGGGTCGTGGGGGGCAGGGGGCGGGTTGGAGGGTTGGATTTTACAGCATTCATGGCGGGGAGGGGGCGTGTCAGGGGTGTGTGCACAGAGCTATGTGGCTGGGGGGAGGTGGGTGCGGTGTGTGTGGTGAGAAGTGTGTACACCCAAGTGTACAGAGCTGGGGGTGGGTGCAGTTCAGTGCAGGGGTGCATGTGTGTGGAGAAGCAGGTGGCTGGGGGAGGGGGTGTGCAGGCACATGTGTGGGTGCACTGTGTGGCAGGAGCTGCGTGTATATGTCCCAGGGCTGGGGGTGGGGTTCAGTGCAGGCGTGCACAGGTGTGCAGAACCATGTAGCTGACGGGGAGGCGGTGTGGGGGAGGGGTGAGGTGTGTACGCCTGAGTATACAGGGCTGGGGGGGTGGTTCACCGCAGGTGTGCATGTGTGTGTGCCAGGCGGGAGCTGTGTGCATGTATGTGGCCCCGTGCACGCCGCCACCCCCCCGGGGGGGGGTAAGGAGCGGGGAGGGCCGGCATGTGTCCGGGGAGACCTGTGCCACACAGGGAGCTGGTCTAGCCCTGGGAAGGGTTTGGATCAGGCCAGGCACAGGCTAGGCAAATGGGCCAAGCGTTGCACAAACGTGACTTTAAGCAGGCCGTGGCACCGTGGCGACAGGGCAGGTGCTGTGTGCTGACGTTAGCTGGGCCCATGCAGAGTAGTTTGCCCAGGCCGAGGTGCCGGGGCTCAGGGGTGTTTCTCAGGGGATTTCCCCATCTCCCCCCAACACCCCAGTGCTTAGGGCCAATCTGCTCCAGTCAATGCAGCGCAGTCAGCACCATTGCAGAGCCCCAGAGCCGGATGCACCCTAACACCAGCTGGGCCCAGGGACAGGCGGAAGGAGCAGAGCCATGCCCATGATACAGGAGCTGGGCAGCAAAGGACCCAGCCCCCAGGCAGGAGCTGCCACCTCATGGCCTGGACTGAAACTAGCTGCACAGATCAGTAGGCGGGTAGGACGAATCTAGCCTCCTGGGATGCTACAGCTGCACAGGAGCCACTGGTGGAGCACAGGGCTAGACATTCCAGTCTCTTATCCCTCCACAGGCTCCTACTGCTGGAACTAAAGGAGACTCTCCCCCAAGTGTTAACAGTATAGGGCCTATGACACAACTGCACACCCAACCCAGCCTTCTCTTTCATTCTGCCACAGAAGCATCGCCTCCACCATCACCACATTTGCAGCTTGGGAGTGTAGTGTGTTCCACACAGACGTGGCTTTGGGGCCACGGGGGTGGGGCTTCACTCTGAGAGCCAGACTGCGGGAAACAGTGGGCGTGTCAAACCCTGTGAAACAAACTGAACGAAAGCACCTGAAATGTTCACCCAGGCCACCAGCTGGGGTTGGGGGGAACACAGCAGGAAGGAGGCGGCTGATGGCTAGGCCGGGCATTGGGAGAATGTAGCCACCTGCTGAGGCTGTGAACATGGCTTACAAGCGGGCACGTGTAACACAGGGGCAAACCACAGCCAGGCTGGCTCATGACTTGCCCAGCCTCCCATGGCGAGTCAACTGCAGTCAGGCCTGGCACCCAGGAACCCTGTTGCCGAGTCCTGTGAGTCTCATAACACCATTGGGCAGGCACCTCCCACGGCAAGTTTGGAAGATACAGACGTAGGAACGTAGATGTTAATCCCATGAGAGGCAAGAGCACGGGCCAGGAGTCGCATGGCCCAGGGCAGCCTCTGTGACCGGCCCTATACATGCCTCAGTTTCCCCTTTGGTGCACTGGGGTAACACAGTGCTCACAGCACAGCTGGTTCAAATCACTGTGTTCCATGCCCGGCCTCAGCCTCCCTACAAGGGCGCCTGGCTCCCCACACAGGCTCGTGGGTGTCGTGCTGGTGCCACACGGTGACAGTCCCTGTCTAACAGCACAGATGCTTGTCCCAGGGATGGCCCCAGGGATGACGAGCCTTGTTGTGCGTCTGCTTCTCCAGGCCCTGCCTCAGGCAGCCACCTCCCCAGTGTTAAGGAATGGTGCTGGTGGGACTCTGCCCACAGGCCAGAGTAACCCTCAGTATGCGCAATAGCCCAGGGCTGCCTGCTTAGCCAGGCAAAGGGCCCCTAGGCCACACTGATAGGCCTGCAGCGCATCCCCTTGGCAGGGGACACAGGTGGGCTGTACCCCAGGAACCAATGCAGAGGGGTGCACCCATCCCCCATGGGCTGGGACCATGGCCCTGCTACAGGGAGCACTGAGGGCTCCATTCAGCCCTGGCTTGAGTGTCCCAAGACTGGGTGGTTCTCGGGACGTGGTGCCCTTGGTCGCTGGGGTGGAGGGGCGGGGGCGTCTACATTGCAATCAAACCCACCCAGCCGCAGCGCCTCTGAGCGCCTGGCTCTGCAGCTGGGCTCATGCCAGGGCACTAAAGCTGGCAGGGTAGCTGTGCCCGGCGGGGGGGGCACTCAGGTGCTGCGCCCCACGGCGAGTGGTGGGCTCCAGAGGGAGCGGGAGCATCTATACTATTATCAGTGGCCTAGTGCGAGCAACAGGCTGGTTTGCGGTGTCGACATCCCCTCAGTGGCTGGGCCCCATCCAGGACCTGGGTCCACGGGCAGCGACTGGGCCCCTTGCTGGAGTCCCAGCATGGCTGTGGCCATGACGATCCGGCCTGTCTGAGCCGGTCCCAGCACCAGCACGAACCACGCGACAGGCCGGCCACTGTTCCCAGGCGTTTTATTACGTAAACATGCTAAAAGAGCCAGTCTTCGCCACGACTCTGTCCATCCTGCGAGCCGCAGCGGCTTCCCGGCCAGGCGCTCTCCCCACAGCGTTGCGGCCAGGGGACAGCGTGGCCTGGCCCCTCCGATCGCTCACAGCCGCACGGCGCTCCCTGGGGCTCGGGCTGCGGATCCCGGCGGGCGGGGATGGAGGCGGGTTGAATCCAGTGCTGGGGAACTCCGAGGCCTTATAGTGCTGGGCGCTGGGGCGGCTGTGCCAGCACCAGGGGGCACAGCGGTGGGATGGTGTCAGCCCAAGGCTTGAGAGGGACATGGGAGCAGGGGGGACAGGCAGCTGAGACACAGGATAGCCTGGGGGCCTGGAAGGGGAGAGGGGAGCCCCTAGGGCTTCTGCCTACGCTGGGAAGAACTTGGTACCTCTCTTAATTGGGGTGGGGGCAGTGCCCTGGGCTCCCCTCTGCTAGCCCCACTGGGGAATGCCACCCCCTCCGCCTCACTTGTTCCTTCCTCCCTGCCCAACCCTCATCTCCGACCCCCACCCCACCCCAGCCACCTTCTACTACCTCCTCCCGTGCACAGCTGTGCCCTGCTCACAGCCTCTCCCCCATCCCTGGTGCCCCCAGTGCCCTTCCCACAGCTTGGCACCTAGCCACGCCCATTGCGCTCAAGGCAGGAGTCCACATTTGTTCGCAGTGGGAGAAGGAAGTCCCCATTGTTCCCAGTTGTGGGGGGGGGTGTCCCATTGTTCTCTGTATGAGAAGGGATCCCCACTCCCCCTCGGGGCAGGGGGGAAGGGTCTCCATTTTCCCAGTGAGGGGTGGGGGGGAATCCCCCTTGTTCGCAGTAGGGGAGGGGCTCTCTATTGTTCCAGTTGGGGGGTGTCTCCTTGTTCACAGTGGGGGAGGGGGGTCTCCCTTGTTCCCAGTCAGGGGAGGGGAGTCCCCATTGTTCACAGTGGGGGAGGGGCTCTCTACTGTTCCAGCTGGGGGGGTCTCCATTGTTCCCAGTCAGGGGAGGGGAGTCCTAATTGTTCGCAGTGGGGGAGGGTTCTCCAAGGAGCCAGGTGCCGAGATATCCTGTGCTCACTACGTGGGCTCAGAGCAGGAGCAGCTCAAAGCCAGGCTCGTGTCCTCTCCCCACAATCCTGAGCCCAAGTCCCCTCCCCTGCCTGGCCCTGGGAGAGTCCGGAAATTTGGTGGAGCCGGCCCTCTTTAGCTGCAGTTCAGGCCTGGTCCTATGGGATTGGGGGCACCTTGCAGCACAACCCCCACCCAGCCTATGGCCCTTCCCCCTCCTACCTGGCCATAGGCCCTGTCCCCCCGCCACACACACTGCCTGCCCTGCATGCCCCTCATGGCCCTGGACCCACTCTCCTCACTTGGCTCTAACCCCCCACCCCAATCTGGCTTTAGGGCCCTGCCTCTCCCCCTGCCTGGCTCTGGGCCCCTTCCCGACCCTCTCCTTGGCTCTGCCCCCAATCTGGCCCTGGGCCTCTGGCTGTCCCCGTCAGGGTCCTTGGTGGGAGTGGGTGGCCCCCTTGGCCAGGCATGATGGGAAGCTGCTCAGGCTGGGGCAGTGGGGGAGCTAAGGAGCAGCACCCCTTCTTAGGACAGACTCGGGTGGCTCAGCAGAGTCCACTCAAGATGGGGGGAGGGGGGTCAAGACCCTGTCATGCCAGCAGTCGGCTTAGCCCAGGCTCATGGGAAGTTATGTCTGACTGGACTCTCCCAGGACTGCCCCCACCCTGGCCCCCCGGCACGCAGCCCCGGGAAGCAATGTCCATCCTGGGGCCCACAGCCCCTTCATGGCTTTGTGAGGATGGCACCGGGAGCCTGCCGTGCCATCATGGCTATAAGAAGAGGACGCCCCTCTTTCCCAGGCAGGAGCTTGGCATGTGGGTGCAGCCGGGTCTGGGGAGCCCCTCGGCCCCTGAAACCTGGTACATAGAACGTGCAAAATACCAACAGCCCACGCTAGGCTGGGCAGGGATGAGCAAACACGGGGCGCTCCGGGCTGTGCTGGCAGAGCGGGGCTGGGGGACTGTGGGGACGGGGCGGGGGAGCTGCTCAGGGGCTGGGGTCCTTTTTCCGTTTCTGGAAGCGGCGGAACTTGCCCTGGATGGCAAGCGCGGCCTTCTCCGTCTCGGGGGCGTTCAGGTCGATGTCTATCTCCTCCTCCTCCTCCTCCGCCTTCTTGGCATTCCCGGCTTTGGCTGCGGGGAGAACCAGCCGGCAGTCACCCCTGCGGCTCCACAGGGGGGCACGCTGCTCAGGGCAGCAGGGGGCGCCAGCCTGCAACTCCTGCCACCCACAGGACCTGCCCCCCATCACCCAGGGTCCTCCAAAACTCTGGGTGCACTAGGCTGTCCCCACCCAACTCCCCTGGGCTTTGCCTCCCCTAGCCCCGTCCTTGCCCTTGCTCAGTTAATGCTGAGGAGTGCCAAGTAATGCACATTGAGGAAGTCGAGACATACACTGGTGGAGTCTGCGTTAGCTACTCTCACCTCAGCCAGATCTCCAGAAACGGCCACTCCATGTGCAGGTTGGGCCCTACCGCAGCCAGGCTGCTCCCAGGAGGTTAGAGAGGCAGCGTGGCCAGGCGACAGCTTTTCTTGCACCCACTTCTGCTGGTGAAAGAAGCTGCCAGCGCCACAGAGCTCTTCTTCAGGGCGGGGAACGGTCCTCGGAGCTCAGCTTCCCTCTCTCCCCAGCAGCAGTGGGTCCAACAACAGAAATTACCTCAGCCCCCTTGTCTCTCTAGAAAAGGGACAGACCCTATCAGAATGCCACTACAGCAATCCAGGGTCCTCACGCTTGACTACTGGGACCAGTTCCAGGCACCCCCTCCACAAGGAACTAGTGCACCTGGGGACGGTTCAGAGAAGGGCAGCAGAGGGGATCAAGGGTCTGGAACGGCTGTGAGCCGAGGAGAGACAACAAAGCTCAGCATTGCTCAGCTCGGTAAAGAGACGACTAAGGGGACCTGAGAGTCTATACAATCATGATGGGGGTCTAGGGAAGTGTTCTTTTCACAGAAGAGAATCATAGAGTATCAGGGTTGGAAGGGACCTCAGGAGGTTCTAGTCCAACCACCTGCTCAGAGCAGGACTAATCCCCAACTAAATCATCCAACAGATTTTGCCCCTAAATGGCCCCCTCAAGGATTGAACTCACAACCTAGGTTTAGGAGGCCAGTGCTCAAACCATTAACACAAGCCAGGAGAGAGGACTCTTCTCCAGGGTGAAAGAAAACCAGGGGAGACCTGGGGCCACAAGCCCCCCGTTTCCACCCCTCTGTGCCTGTGCCCTGCAGGGTGTCCTCGGGGAGCTGTGCCGGGGGGGGCTGCAGACACGCTGATGCCCAGCACTCTCGTGCTGACGGGGGAGCTCTGTGCTGGGCGATGACACCACGGCTACGTCTGCACTGGGAACACTGGGAGTCAGCCCCACGGGTGGCAGCGGCCTGGCTGGCTTAGACGAGCCAGCAATTAAAGACTGGCTGGTTCCCGTCCCGCTGCTGCACTGTGGGGAGCTGCTTGCTGGGCCCCCGCAGACAGAGGCTGAGAAAGCCAGGGCAGCTCTGTCTCTCCCAAGGCAACAGGCGTCCCTGCATCACTGTGCTGGGAATTAGCTTTGCCCTGGGGCCGATCGGACAAGAGTCCTGGGGCGTTTGGAGGGATCCTCTGAGCACTGCCTCTGGAACCACCCACTGGGGCGCAGGGCTCGAGGGATGGGAGTAGCCAGAGGAGCTGAAAGCCTGTGGGGGTTCACAAGCCATGGTGCCAGGACGTAGCAGTTATTGGCTACGTTGCAGAGGACAGGGCAGGGCAGGGCGACTCCCATGTGATGCTGGACAGATCCAAGCACAGCTCCTAAGCTGTTGCTCTGGGAATTTTCCTGGTCTTGGAGAAAGGGTTTGTCAGAGCCCTGCCTGGGGGGGGGAGGAGGGATGTTTCGGAGGCCTGACCTCGAACACCTGCTCCCCTGGAATGAAACCGGTTCTGTCCGCAGCTAGGTACCCTGGGCCGACCTCGGATGTAGACACGCTAGCGTAGAGCAGTCAAGGTGATGCCCAACCTCGGTGTCACCAACACGGACTCAGGAATGGGAGAGGGCTCATAGGAACTAGCACTAGATGGAAGTTGTTCATACAATACACAGCTTCCCTCACCCCCACCCCCACGTCTGTCAAAGCAGCAAGCTCCCCACCAGCCCCCCGTGAGCCACAGCGGGGTCGCCTCTTCACTCACCTTTCTCCTCGCTGCCAGGAGCCTGGCTAGGGGCTGGGGACTCACTGGAGCTGAGCTGCAAGTGGAGAGAAGATAGCACATGCTGGGCACAGCCAGGCTCTCCGGCACCCTGGCACTACCCACCCTGGCACACAGCTGCCATGGCTGCCTGCCAGCAGTACACACCAGGGGGCCCTGGGGAAACAGCTACTGGAGATGGGGCCATGGATCATGCAGCCAGGAAGAGGGACTGGCACAGGTGAGGAGGGGGCCATGGAGCACAGCCTGTGGGGGCATTTTCTAATCAGACCTGGAGAGCTCCCTGCCTTGCTGTGATCATCTTCTAGCAGTCCTGGTCGCGGAGGGCCTCACCCCAAGCGCACCTGGAGGACCTAGCTGGCTTGGCCAAGCAGCAGAGTCTGCACACATGATGCAGGCAGACACATTGTGCATCCGTCCTGCAGCTGAGATGCAAACTGGGACCTGCCCCATCAGCTCCCCATATGCAGCAGCTCAAATAGCGGGACCAATAGGCAGCATCCTACAGGCCAGGCAGGTAGCGGGGAGATGGTCCCAGAAGGGAGCAGCCCCTGGTTCTGCCAGCAGGGGGCACACTGAGCCAGTTCCAGCTGGCAGCAGCCCCTGGATGTGCAGATAGGGGGCGCATTGTGCCAATTCTAGACCAGCGCGCCCCCCAGCTGTGCCGATAGGGGGCACACTGATCCAGTCCCAGAAGGGAGCACCCCCTGGCTGTGCCGACAGGGGGTGCACTGAGCCAGTCCCAGACAGGTCACCCCTTTCATATAGCAAGCCTCCGAGGGCAACTCCCCTTATAAATTAAAAACACCTGTTTATATATTAAACACCATTATAAATGCTGGTGGCAAAGCGGGGCTTGGGGTGGAGGCTGACAGCTCACAACACTCCATGTAATAACCTCCTGACCCCCCGAGGGGTCCTGACCCCCAGTTTGAGAACCCCTGTTCTAGACTGAGCATCTCACCCCTTAACCTTCTTTGTTAAGCTAAATAGATCAAGCTCCTTGACACTGTTACTATCAAGCCTGGTTTCTAGGCCTTTATCATTCTCCTGGCTCTTCTCTTACCCCCCTCTCCAATTTATCAACACCCTCCTTGAACTAGGGACACCAGAACTGGCCCCAGGATTCCAGCAACGGTCGCACCAGTGCCAGAAACAGAGATAAAATAACCTCTGTTCCTGGCGAGATTCCCATTAGGCACCCCAGGATCCCGTCAGCTCTTTCAGCCAGAATCACACTGGAAGCTCGTGTTCAGCTGATTATCCACCAGGACCTTTGTGCAGAAGCCCTGCTCCCCAGCATTGCTCCAGTCAGTAAGTATGGCCACATGTCTTCTGGACGTGCACGCTTACCCATATTAAAACACTGTGCCCAGTTTACCAACCCACCCAGATCTCTCTGTGTCAGTGACACAGCCTCTATTATTTACCACTCCCACAACGTGTGTGGGGCATCTGCAGATTTTATCAGTGGTGATTTTAGGTTTTTCTCCGGATGTTAAATAGTGCAGGGCCAAGAACCAATTCCTGCAGGGCCCCACTGGAAACACCCCTGCACACTGACCATTCCCCACTGACTGTTACGTTTGGAAACCTATCAGCTATCCAGTTTTTAGTCCATTTAATATGTGCCATGTTACTTTTATATCCTTCTAGTTTTTTAATCATGAGTGGTATCAAGTGAAAAGACTTACCGACGTCTATTACATCAATACTGTTACCTTCATCAGCCACATTTATAATCAAAAAAGTCTCATTAACATAGTTTAACAGGGTCTGTTTTCCATAAACCCATGTTGATTTGCATTAATTACATGACCCCCCTTCAGTTCTTTATGAACGGAGTCTGGGTATCAGCCATTCCAGCATGTTGCTGAGGATTGCTGTTCGGCTGATAGGCCTATAATTACTTGAGTCATCCTGTTCGCCCTTTTTCAAACCTGCTACAACATTGGGGAAATTCCAGACAACTGGAACAAAGCTAAAGCTCCAAGACTTACTGAAAATCAACATTAACAGTCCAGCGAGCTTCTCAGCCAGCTCTTTGAAAACTCTTGGATGCAAATTATCTGCCCCTGTTGATTTTAAACTGTCTAGTTTTAGTGGCTGCTATCCAGGCCTTGTCCCAGGCAGAGTGCCTCAGGATGTGCATTGGCAGGGATGTGACCTGCACCATTGATCTTCCACTGATGCTGCTGGACCCAGACATACCCTGTGCTCAGTGCTTAATTTGTGCTAGAGCTTAGCCATGGCACCTCCAGGCTTGGCAGTTCAGTCCTAGCACCTCTGGGACTGCTGTGTCAGGTATGAAAATTAAAAAAAAAAAATTGCTTGACCCCCCAGCCCCTCTTTCATTAAAAATTACACACTGCCCCTGGCCTGTGTCACCACACAGAGGCTTCCTACAGCCTGGCTTGGAGGGAACAGTCCCAGCAGGGCTCTAGGCCCCAGCCCAGCCCTTCCGTGCTCCCTCGCACAACGGCCCCTGTGGTCAGCCAGAGTGTCATGGCACTGCCGGGGCCAGGGATGGGCCTAATCTGCGCTCTGTGGAGCTAACGGCTTCTGCTGAATCCCGGGGACCAGTGTCGCCAGCACGGGGCCCAGCACTCCCCAGTGACCTGCAGCTCTCTGCTTCTACCCACGTGCTGTGCTGTGCTGAAGAGTGTGGTTCCTGGTCAACGCCAATGGCCAGAAATCTAGATCCCACTGAGTAACCAGCCCCCAGAGCCCATCCATTAGTGCCCCAGCTCCTGGCTCCTCTGAGAGCATGATGTGTGAGAGGGATATGGGGGAGGCGGAGTGAGAAGAACTGGATCCCAATCAGCAGGGATGAGCAGCTCAGTGCCCAGTGTGACAGCTTCCACCGCAACCCCCAGCCAGAGAGAATCAACCCCTCACCCAGCCTGGGCAGCATCAGGAGAGGAGCCCAGACACCCTGAGGACCAGCCTGGGTGTCAGCAGGTGGGAACAGGCCCAGACATCACGAGGACCCACCTGGGGTTCGGCAGAGGCCGCAAGGCTTGACCCATGACCTCTGCTGCCAGGAGTGGGGGGCTCTGCTATTCCCAGGGCAGGCAGCAGGGCCAGCCTTTCCCCCCCACCCTGCTTTCCACCAACCTGCCTCAGCCCAAAAGGGATCTGGTTTCCCCAGGCCTTGCCCTCTCTGCTGAGGCAGCCAGTTGTGAAGGTGGGAATGGGACAGGGGCCCTGGGATCCTCAGGCCCCACAATGAGATCAACCAGAGGTTTCTGAGTGGAGGTACAGCCCCCTTTGGACATCTGACCCAGTCCGCAGACCACAGGCTGAAAACTGCTGCACTAGGAACAACGAAACCGCCTGCGGAAGTCGTGGAAACTCCTTCCCTGGAGGTTTTCAGAAGGTGGCTGGAGCCATCTGTCTTGGGTGGTTTAGACCAGTGGTTTTCAACCTGTGGTCTGCAGACGCCTAGGGACCGCAAACTATGCCTGAGATTTCCAAAGGGGGCTGCACCTCCATTCAAAATATTTTAGGGGTACACAAATGAAAAAAGGCTGAAAACCCCTGCTCTACTCTTCTTACTGTTAGGAATATTTTCCCTGAGATTTCATCTACATCTGCTGTGCTGTACTTTTAACCCCATTGCCTCTTGTCCTGCTCTCTGTGGCAAGAGAGCAACTTCTCTCTGTCTTTTTTTTATGGCAGCTTTTCAAGTATTTGAAGATAGCTATCATGTCTCCGCCCTTAATCTCCTTTTCCAAACCAAACCTACTCACTTCCTTCAGCCTTTGCTCAGCTGGTTCGCATTCCATCTCCCTGATCATCTTTGTCACTTGCCTCTGGAGCCTTTCCAGTTTCCCTACATCCTTTCTATACATGGGTGACCAAAATTGGACCCAGTTTTCCAGTTGAGGCCTGACCAGTGCTGATAGAGCAGTTCTATCACTTCCCATGGCTTGCATGCTGTGCTTCTGTTAATGCAACCTTAAATTGCATTTGCCTTTTTTGCAACAGCATCACATAGTTGACTCATGTTGAATTTGTGATCCACCACAATTCCCAGACCCTTCTCAGCAATGCTGCTGCCAAGCCAGGTATCCCCCAGGCTATATTTGTGCCTTTGGTTTTTCTTCCCTAAGCTTAACACCAAACGTTTCTCTTCGTTGAATTTCATTCTCTTATCCATAGACCAGTTCTCCAATTTATCAAGATCTCTCTGCATTTTAGCTCTAGCCTCCTGTTCGCCACCCCTGCTATCTTTGTCTCATCTGCAAATTTGATCAGTGTGCTCTGTATTCCTACAAGAAGGTCATTAATATGGATGTTAAACACCAGACCCAGAACAAATCCCTGTGGAACCCGCCCTTGAGAGCTCCCTGCCACCTGCCACGATTCCAGTAATAGCTGTGCTTTGTTTGCAGTCCTTTACCCAATTATGTATCCACTTAATGGTAGTTCCACTGAGCCCGCATTTCTCCAGCTCACTTTGGAGAACGTCCTGTGGGACCACGACACCAGCCTTGCTGAAGTCCAGGTATATTACGTCTACCATATTCCCCCATCCACCCTGTGTGGAAAGCTCTGGGGAGGGGGGTGGTCCCACCCTGTCCCCTGTTTGCCATTCACAAACACAGCTTCCCTAGGGGTACATAACATCAGTGACAGAGCCAGAAAGAGCGGATGGTCCCCTGCACCTCAGGGAAGGGCTCCCGCTCCAGCCCCACAGGAGACTCGGGATGAGGCCAGAGGCAGGAGCATGATGGCCCCCAGCCAGGCACCCTGGCTACCACCCCTGGAGGCAGAAAGGTCCTGTTGCTGCTCCTGGGGGCTGACGTGGGGGGCCTTTATGGCAGCCCCTCCCCCTCCAAAACCGAATGAGGCCATGTAGCTGGGCCCTGGGATCCAGAGTGGCTGGAGCAGAGGGACAGAGACAGGTGGGGTGTGAGCAGACAGAGCTGCCAAGGGGCTGTTGGAGAGAGAGGAGACCAAATTGGCAGGGACACGATCCACAGCCATGCCTAAGAGCAGTGGGCAGCAGGAGCCTGGAGATGGGGGCCTCCCCCAACTCTGCCTGAGACCTGGGCTCCTGCCCTGCCCTGCATCAGACACAGGCTCCTCCTGCTAGGGCCCCAAGCTGTTTGTTCGATGGGAACCAGCCTGGTCACTGCCCTCCTCCCAGAACAGGACGCTGCAGTCTGGGCCTCCCGCCTCCCATCTGGCAGGATGCTGTGTGGCTACAGCAGCTGGCTGTTTCTTGCTCCCTTGGGGCGGGGGGCGGTTATGATACATGAAGCTGTGAACTCCCACCGTGCAAACGCCAGCAGTGCTGTGGAGGCAGAGCCAGAGCACAGCCCTGAGCGCAGCCTGCAGGGCCAGGGTTGGGGGAGCTGCCCTGGGGCAGGGAGAGGAGTGGGGGGCACTCAGCCCACAGACAGAGATGGAGGAGCCGCCCCTGTCGCAGAGAATGGGGGACTCACAGTAAAGGGAGATGCCCCAGGGCAGGGAGAGGAGTGGGGGGTGCAAGGCCTTCAGGGGCAGGGTGGGGGGGAGCTGCCCCGGGGCAGGGACAGGAGTGGGGGGTCCACAGGCTCAGGGTGGAGGGAGCTGCCCCTTCTGCAGGGAGCAGGGCACACAGTGAAAGGAGCTGCCCCAGGGCAGGGAGAGGAGTGGGGGGGAGGCAAGGCCTGTGGGGTAAGGGTGGGGGGGATCTGCCCCGGAGCAGGGAAAGGAGTGGGGAGCCCACAGGGTCAGGGTGGAGGGAGCTGCCCTTGCTGCAGGGAGGGGGCTCAGAGTGAAGGGAGATGCCCCAGGGCAGGGTGTCTCCAGTGCTCCTCGCTAGCCACCACTCCCTACCTAAGCTCCTGATGTGGTGGAGCTGCAGCTCATTCCCCCCCACACACACCCACTGGCTGGCACAGGATCCATCCCGCCCGTCCCTTGTGGCTCAGGGGGCTGCCCACCCGGGCTGGGCCGAACCGCTCGCAGGACCAGGGCTGCAGGTGAAATGAGGACGGGGTTTAGCCAGAGGCCTGGCATCCTGCCCGAGGGGAATCCTAGGGCTATGGGGAGGGCTGGGGGAGGGGTACTGTCTCCCCCACTGCTCTGCCTCTGACTGGAGCCCACAGACAGGGCCAGGCCCCGCTTCCCCTCCCCCTCCCCGGCTCCACTCACCAGGCTAGTTTCTAATCCGCTTAGCCATCCCTCCATTGGCTCTGATCTCGTTAGACGCCCGGCGCCTCCACCAGCCCACACAGATTCGGGCACAGGGTCACGTGGCAGGAGGTTCAGCTCTGTCCCTCGGTCCACCCCACCCCCTCACTCTTGGGGGCACTGACATCACAGCAACCCTCTGATTTTTCTAAGGGTGCTTAAACTTGCCCTGTGCACCCCTGGGAGCCTGCCCCTTCCCCTATCATCTCCCCCAGAGCAGTACTAGGGTCCCTGTATAATCTTCATTAAACCCCACGGTGCTCCTGCAGGGAGGGGTGTGTGCTGCTGCCTTTTCCCATGAGCTGAGGCAGCGAGCGGCTCCCCTTTGTTTTCAGGGCACGTCCCACCACCCCTGCCCGGAAAGCGCTCATGGAGGAGTTTCGTTCCACTCCCTTGTGACTCTCCAGGGCACAAGCTGGCAGCTCTGCATGGCAAACCGGCTCTTTGTTGCCTGTGACAGGCTCCCATGTCCCACGCATTCCCTTGCTGAGATAACTACCAGGGGGCCCGACCCCACTCCGCTGCCCCATGGCCTGGTGGCAGAAGCAGGCGTGCGAAGGCTCAGAGAGGTGCGGATCCAGGAGGTGGAGGGGCTGAACCCCAGAGAGAGAGTGGACCCCGGAGCAGGGTGGTCTCACGGAAAGGGGCACCCCCCACAGACCACACAGGGCCAAGAGTGGGCACGACCTATGAGTCTGACACCCCCGACAACTCAAATCAGAGCCCCCCCCATGGCACCACACACAGTCCCCTGACTGAGATCAGACCCCGCCCCCAGATCCTACTGACTGAGATCAGGGCCTCCTATGGCGACACACAGACACTCCCTCGACCGAGGTCAGGGTCCCCCCAGCCCTTGCCCCAGATCCTACTGACTGAGATCAGGGCCCTCCATCACACCAAGCAGCCCCCCTCCCTGATTTAAATCAGGGTCCCCTTGCACCCCACAGACACCCCCCAAACAGAGATCAGAGCCACCCCGCCTGTGGATCCACACACCCACCCCTGCCCTAGCTCTGGGTGCCCCATGGCACCATACAGACACACCACCTGCCAAGAGCAGAGCTTCTCAGAGCCCCAAGTCCTGCACAAACACCCAGGGAGAGCCAGTCCCTGTGCTGAAGAGCTGAGAGGCCAATAGACTAAACCAACTCGGGGCCATTCCCCTCCTGTGACACACCTGAGACCGAGGGGGAGGCACACTCAGGGCCCAGGACTCCCACACGCCCATGTGGCGCTGTATCCACTGGAGGACACTGCCAGCCAGAGGTGCCACAGACCAGTGGACGCTCTCAGAGATGGCACTGTGCACGACAGACATTGCTATCCCTTGGCAAAACCCCCTTCCTGACCACTGGCTAGCTCTGCCCTGAAACCTACAGCTCACAAGCCCTGCTGTCCCTGCAGCTCCCAACCCAGTCCCCGCACAGCATGGGTGGATCCAGTGCTGAATTTTCCCCATGCCCAGTGGTGCTTTGGGGGTGGGTTTGGCTTGCCCCGTAACCATGTGAGATGGGCCCAAGCAGACCCAGCGCTCAGCTTAGCTCCCAGTGACTTGCCTCGGTAGCCCACAGGGTCAGGGCAGGAGCTCGGCCTGTAACTGAGCACCTCGGAGGCAGAGCCAGCCCTGGAAAAGGGCAGGTGAACTGGGCAGGCTAGCCGGAGCCGGAAGGGAGCAGAGGAACCAAGGATGTTGCTCCTGGGTGTAAGAGCCCTCCTTGGCCGTGTGTCTGGGCTGCCCCAGAAAAAGGGGTCCAATCCTGATGAGGACGCAGAGCCCTGAGCTGCTGGGAGCAAGTGTAAGGGCCAAACGACTGCAATGACTCTTTGTCCAGCTCTGAAACCTGCCCCGACACGGCCCCAGGGCCCTGACATCAAAGCTGCCCTTATATGGGCAAAGGGCCCGTGCGCTGCCAGCCCCTTGGCATGGTGGATGCAGCATCCAAGACAAACAGTCCCCAGGGAGGAGGGGAGTCCAAGAAGGGATGAGGCAGGGGGGCAGGGGTCCCTCCGCTCTGCTGACGAGCACAGCAGAGAACCCAGAGCTGGAGATGCAGGAGTGCCAGCCTCCTCCCCCTGGGCACCGTGCCCACTGCTCCCTGCAGGCTGGGGAAGCAATACATCACTCGGCCAATAAGCTGCTCAGATGAGAAAATCCCCCCTCCCAGCACAGGCTTCCTAATTACCCTAAAAGCCAGAGCGCACCAGGCTGCCAGCTGCTGATGGATAACCCCCCTTCCTAGCACCCAGCCCCCAACTCCAGGATCCCCACTGCCCTCCCCAGCACCACATGCTGGCTCTTCATTACCCCCTAGCTGCCCCCACCTGCCCCACTCCAACCTGTCACTCACTGGGCCAGGTTTCACCTCCCCCGGCCCGGATCAGCCTCTCACCGCTGCCCCCAGGCGCTCCCCGCTCGGATGTATTTTTCCGCAAGACGGATTGCTGCAGTTAGAGGCTGCCAGTCCCCCCTCCCCTCACCACGTGCGGCTCAGCCGGCTTCCCCTGTGCTGTGCTACCTGCCTGGGATTTTCCATCTCAGACTCGCTCAGTCACAGAACCATGGTCTGGAGCCGCTCGTTCTAGGTGATTAAAGACAGCGGTGTGCTTCCCAGCCCTCCTACTATGCCGGGCACACAGCGAGCCCTGCCAGGCCTGGATCGCCAGGAGCTCCCCCCATGGCCAGTGCTCCTGCCCCACCCCCTACAGCACTCCCTGCTGGGAGAGGAAAGGGCCGGAGTAACCACGAGCTCCCCACACAGCCAGAGCTCCTGCCCGACTCCCCACTCTGCTCAACTCTGAATTGGGGTTTTTGCTCTGCATTTGTTGCTAAGGCAACCCAACGATCCATCCCATAATGCTCTCAAGCCCAAAGCATGTGTGCTTGTAACTCCCAAGGAGAAGCTCTTCTGAGGCCACGAGCTCTTCCGGGTCACCCATGGGGATCAACTTTGTGGAGGCCAGTCTGAGCACAGGGCAACAGGGGGCCCGGGACCGAGATCGAGGCCTGGGGGCACTGCTGGGCAGATGCAGGGTGTCAGGGCACCCAGTGAAGGGTGGCTCTGTGAACACAACACAACATAAGAACGGCCAGAATGGATCAAACCAAAGGTCCATCTAGCCCAGTATCCTGTCCTCTGACAGTAGCCAATGCCAGGTGCCCCCGAGGGAATGAACAGAACAGGCAACCCTCAAGAGATCCATCCACTGTCGCCCATTCCCAGCTTCTGGCAAAGAGGCTAGGGACACCATCCCTGTCCATCCTGGCTAATAGTCATTGATGGGCCTATCCTCCATGAGCCTATCTAGCTCCCTTCTGAACCCCGTGATACTATTGGCCTTCACGACACCCTCTGTGAGGGAAGATGGAGGGAGGCCTGTGGCCCCCGGAAAGTTCCTTGTTAGCTCACAGGGGCCTGGGACACTGCAGGAGCTGCTCTGTCCCCAGCTCATGGGGAGAGCGCTCCTCTTCCCACCCCCATGCAGACACCCCCTCCCTGACTGCATTTCCCTGGTGTGCCACCTTTTCACCCTCCCCACCACGGCCAGCCAGTGCTGGGGGAAAGCTGCGTCTGTCCAGGCAGCCCCAGCCCCGCGAGGAGCCTGGGGAGAGGAAGCCCCGCAGGAGTTTGCAGCTGCCCATCACCAGCGCTCTCACACCCTCAGGGCCCCGGCCCCTGGTCAAAGCCCAGAGGAGAACTCGCTACCCACCTACTTCAGAGCGCCACTGCCTAGAGGTGCCTTGTGCCCAGTAGAGCACAGAGAAGGGGTACTGCCCCTGGAGACAGGAAGGGCACTGGCTTTGGGTACCCCACAACGCTCTCCTATTCCGCTCATGCCGGGCTGGTGGGCCAGAGCTACTGGGCTCATGCTAGGGGCTCACATCCTGCAACAAGAAGTGTCTTTGCCTGATCGTCCAACCCCTCGCCCAGGCCCACTACAAACTGCCCTGGCTGATGACCGCACACCACGGAGCAGCTCTGAGCTCTCAACCAGACATGCCAGCCAACATCAGCCTGCAGGAGCCCCAAGCGCCAGGCTCTTGCCCTAATCACTAGACAACACTCCCTCCCTGACCTAGGCCGGGCTTGACCCCAGCTAGCCAGGATGAGCAAGGGCTTGCCAGGGGCTTTTCATCCCTGTTCGTGGGGTGCTGCAGGGAGCAAGGTGGGAGTGCTGGCTGCGGGGGAGGGGAGCGCCAGGCTACGCCAGTCCCAGCAAGGGTCAGTGTAAGGGGCGGGGCAGGGGACAGTGTCTCCAGTGACAGCCCCAAGAGAAACCAGTGCTGATCAGAATGCAGGTCACCCCCCAAACGAGGAGGAAAGGTGGCGTGGGAGCAGCAGTAGCCAGCAGCACGGGGGAGCCTTTAAACCCCCCTTGTGAGCCCTGCATGGGGGGAGACAGCAATTGTGCATGTGCTGGTTGCCATGGAGATAGACTCCAGCAGGTAACACCTGGCACCCCCCACACCCACACACACACTCCGCTTACCAGGGTCCATATTGGCAGCCCCCTCCCTTCTGCACGCCCTGTGAAGCCTGGAGAGCCCACTAGTGCTGGGGGGCACCAGGCAGCGTATGCTGGAGCCTGACTCTCAGCGCTGGATCCGGAGCCAGTCCCTGCTGCTCTGCTGGCTCCCAACACCATAGTTCCTGCGCAGCCCTACAGATCGGCCCTGCCTGCCCTCCACTCGCATCAGCTGGATCCCCAGGGTACGAGCAGGGGCTGTTCACACCTTCCCCTCCACACCACTGGGCCATTGCTATGCACCTCTTGGCTGCTCCACCCCAGAGGCAGCTGCATGCCCATGGTGCTGCAGTATGGACAAGAGCTGTCGGGATGTAGCATCCCACCCAAAGGCCCCCTTGCCAGTGCTGTAACACCGCCCCAGCCACCCAGCATGGTCACTAGACTCCTTAGAGTCAGTCAAAGCATCACACAGCGGTGGTGACAGAGCGCCCATCCTGCTGCCCCAACAGCAGAGGGAGCTCTCACGTGGGCCAAGGGAGTATCTCTGGCAGCAGCAAGCAGTGCAGGGCCTATGACACACAAGGGATGGTTTTGATTCCATCCATGGCTGGACCCAAACACATGCCACTTCAGGCCTACAGAAGTGAAGTCCTCCCGTTTCTGAGTGCAGACACCCGTTCCCCCAGACTCAGCCAGATGCAAGTTGGCAGAGCCGTTACTGGAGCCATTCCTGGCACGTCTTCCACACCGAGCCGAGGACCAGGCAGCACCAGGGCTGCACAGTCAGCAACTCCGCCGGCAGGAGGGAGATCGGCCCAGCCGCAGAGCTCAGGGCTGGAACCATTGGATGCAGTTGGCCCCACGTCTCAGGCTGCTTCGCCCCAGGGCATCGGCTCAGCACTTTCCCCAAATAACTGGGACAGTTTCCAAGCGTTTCTCTTCCCTCTTCCCCACCCAGCACTCACACTCAGGGTAGGGGAGCAAGCCCATGGGTGTGTCCAGCCTGGAGAGTCCACCGGGGACGGGGAGAAAGACAACCCATCACAGCCAGAACCACCACCCCAGGGGAAGAATGGGCCAATCACAGCCAGAGCACGAGACCCCTCTGTGGAAGCGACTCAGTCCCATGGGGAGCCGTTCAGAGCCCCAGGCACGTGGTGTGCTTCCCCTCAGTGGGTCTCCCCCAGCTCACGGCAGCTTTGGCACCTATGAGGCGGCCGAGCTGAACCACAAAGGGGGCAGGAGGCACCGGGCAAGCTCCACCACTGGCCTGTAACCCCAAACCTCAGCCTGCCCCCACACCTCCTTCTCTGCCACTGCCCCTCAATCCTGACCCACAACCCCCTGCTATCCCAGCCCTGGGTTCCCCTTCCCACTGCTCTGCCAGTGCCCCTCAATCCTGACCCACGGTCCTGTAGGCTCCTCCAATGAAGGCTGCTGGCTCAGTCATGGCAGAGCAGTTAAATGCAGCAGAACAGATGAGCTGCGGAGGAACATGGCATTCAAACAGGGTTCAAAAAAGAACTAGATAAACTCATGGAGGATAGGTCTATCAATGGCTATTAGCAGGAATGGTGCCCCTAGCCTCCGTTTGCCAGAAGCTGGGAATGGGCGACAGGGGATGGATCACTTGATTGCCTGTTCTCTTCATTTCCTTTGGGGCACCTGGCATAGGTCACATTGTCAGAGAACAGGATACTGGGCTACATGGACCTTTGGTCTGACCCAGTCTGGCCGTTCCTATGTTTCTCCTCCTTGCCCCATTCCGGAGTAGCAGCTCCCCCAGACACACACTGCCCGCAACAGGAGGAGAGAGGCCTCAGCTGCTCCCTTCAGGGCTGTCCCTTCAGAGCAGCAGTGGTCCAGACAGCAAGTGGGGCCAGGGGGCATACGGTACGGCTGTGGGGACGATGCTCTGAGCAGCCCAGGCATCAGCAGGGTAGGGTTAGTCAGAGGAGCATCCCAGCGGGGGTGGGGGGCGGAGAGGTCTCTGACCTGTAGCAGGGAGTGGAAGGAGCTGGGATCACAGCTAGAGTAGGGCCAAACCTCACCTGTGGCCAGGAGATATGCCATGTGTTGGGGACTCCGATCAGAGGGTCTCTGTGACTGGGAGATCTACCCAGGCAGTTGTGCCAAATCTGGCCCTCCAATGCCCTGCCCCTCCCATCCCCCACACTCTGCCAGGGCCTCCCCTTGTGCGATGCCAGCTCCAATTTTACCATTGCCCTCTCTCAGATGGGCGCCACACTGCTCACAGCTCATGGGGATTCTCCTGCATCTAGGGTGCCAGGGCCTGGGGGGCAGGGGCAGGCTGGCGGTGCTCTGGTCCCCTCTCACTGTGCCGCACAGGTCGCCGGCAGGGCACATGTACGGTCAGCTGGGAAGTCCCTGTGGCCAATGCATGAAAGAAAACTCCTGAGACACAGGAGGAAAGGGGTGACCTTGCTGCCCACCCACAGCACCTGCCATGTGGGGCGTGGCGGGGGGTCCTAGAGCTTCTGGGGCAAAGCTTCAGCTTGCAGGGAGGCACCGTGCCCCACCCCCCAGTAGAGGAGGAGCAGCCCAGCAAGGGGGCTCACACAGTGCAAGGGACGGAAACAACCACCTTGCTTGAGAAGGACGCCGCAGGGACAGACCCGAGCCAGGCATTTTGGGACACCTCTGCTTGTTTCTAGCTGGTCACCAGAGGCAGGAGTGCCCCGTCCCCTGGGAGGCGCCGTTGTGCTGCTCCCTCCTCTGCAGCAACAGGCACCTGGGATTTCATGAACACACAGCCAGGAAGCAGCCTGCTGCTACTGGGGCTGGAGCAGACAGCTGGTGCAGGAGAGCCTGGCGCATTGGGGTCAGATAGTGCAGTGGGTCAGGCAGGCTTTGGCACCAGAGAATCAGCAAAGGCAGCCACTTTCGGCCCCATGTGCTATGGGATCCAGGGGGATCCACACTGCAGCCACACTTCATTCCACCTCTGCTTCACCCCACAGGCTCAAAGCTGCAACTTGAGTTCAGCAGGACCCTACAAAAGCCTCCTACAGGAGACCTTAATACCCTTGTCTGCAGAGAGCTTCTGGGGGCCTTATGCCAATGGGCAGAGCTGGGTCCAAAAGCCTGACCCTGGGGCTCACACTCCAGGTGTGTGTCTGTCCCTCCGTCCATCCATCCCTCTCTCCTCCTCTGTCTTCCTCTAGAGGTGCACCATAGCCTGGAACTCTTGCTTCGTGTTTTGTTGTCTCTTGTCTCCACAGCAAGAAGCTCTGAGAACAAAGCCGGGAACAGACCCAGACCCACTTTCATCCAAGGCCCCGGAGACTCAGTGTCGCTACAGGGTGCTCTCTGCCAGGCCCTCCAGCCGTGCCTGGGTCATGACGGCTCCCAACACCGCTGGCACTAACTGGCTGCATTTGCTGCTCAGGGCTGTACGAGCCATGCGGACAGAAGCCTCTTCTGCCCCTCAGACAGGATGAGCTCACCTGCTCCAGCATGGCCATCCCAGCCCCCTGGATCCAGAGCACGGCCCACCTGCTCCCAGCCCAGCTGCACTCACCTCCCCAGGAGAGGGCAGGGGGGTCCCTCCCACAGCCCGCACCTTTATCTGCCCCTCGCCTGGCGCTGGCAGGACAGCGTCACAGGGCGGAGGCCAGCTGGCCCAGGGCTGCCTCTGCAGTTACTCCCCTCAAGGGAGCCCTGCAGGGTGACGTCAGCCTCATGCTCTCCCCCTCCCCAATGAGTGTCAGCCCAGCAGCGCTCAGCTGCGGCTGGGAGAGCCCAGCTGGGGTGGGTCCAGGCTAGGGTGCCAGGGCATCCCCAGCAGCTTCGGGCTGGTGCTAAACTTTGACTGAAGCGGGAGCGGAGCTGTCCCAAGGGTGGCTGAGCCTGGGAGCAGCAGGACTTTCACACTGAGCACCAGAGCCACGCACAGAGCCCAGGGCTGACTCCACCTGAGCCAAGCACCCCGATCACCAGGATACCACTAGTCACACTTGCAGCTGTCACTGAGGGGAAGGGGCATCCCCTGCTGAGGGTGTAGCAAGGATGGGAGGTCACCTCCCCCTGGAACTGCCCCCTATGCGGCGTTACCTCACCAGACAGGTGCACTCGGGGCACAGCAGACTTTGGGTGCTGGATTCCCCCGGCTCCCCGCCACCCACAGGGACTCCTCCATCAGGGCACAGAGCCCCAGCAGTGACGGGGAGGGCGCCCCGGGGTCTCAGAAGGGCTGCCCTCTGCCCACTCTACTTCTGACTGCCCCCTCTCCAGCCATATGATTAGCAGCCTCTCTCCAGGGCTTCACTATCACCAGGCAGGGGAGACCTGGGCCCAGTCACCTCCCAGTGCCCACCTCTATTCCCCTGGGGCACACTCAGCCCCACACAGACGCCAGCCGGGGAGGGGTCTCCAGCAGTGGGGCCAGAGCCATAGGGCACACTGTGACACTAAGGGGGCCAGGCTGAGTCAGGTCATCCCCAGTGGGGTCTGGGCACGAGGGGGGGGCAGCCCCTGGAGGCGACTCCCCGCCCCCTCGGCCACCCAGGGGTGGGGGGGGGTCACCAGCCCCCACTCCAGCATCTCTGGAACCAGCCGGCGGAGGGGGGCGCGAGTGCCCGTCGGGGGGGCAGGAGTCCCCCGGGCTCCCTCCCAGCCCCTCACCTGGCTCATGGCGCTGCGCGGGGCGGGCCTGGCGCGGACGCTGCGCGGCGATCGCGGCTCCGCGGGTCTGGAACCGGCTGCGCCCTCGCCGCCTTTATAGCATATGGCCGGACCTCGCGCGGCGCCCGACTGACAGCCCCCGGCAGCCAATGGGGGAGCGCAGCGCTCTGCTGCATTTCCAAACTAGGCTAAGGCGGGCCGAGAGTAAACAGGAGCCGGGAGGAGGGGGGCGGAGGGGGGTCTGGGCTATGTCCAGGCAGCTGGGGAGAGGCTGAGAACGGGGTAGGGGGCTGCGCTGCGCCCAGGCAGATGAGGGTTAGGGGGTCTGGGGCCTCTGGGATCTGTCCAGGCAGCTAGGGGGTGGATGGGCAGGAGGGTCTGGGCTGTGTCCAGCCAGCTGCGGGGGGGGGGGGGTCAGGGGGCGTGGACTGTGTCTAGGCAACTTGGAGGGGGCAGGGGGTCTGCGGTGTGTCCAGGCAGATGGGCGGGGGGCTGAGCCGCGCCCAGGCAGCTGGGGAGAGGCTGAAAACTTTGCGGTGGGGCGGGCAGGTGGAGGAAGGGGGCGCGGGGGCTGCTCCGAGACAGCGGGGTTGGGGGCTGCGAAGGCAGGTGCCTCTGGGCGGGGTCAGCCATAGGCCGCCCGGGCCCCATTCCCCGGCTCTGGCCGCGCCCTGTCCCCGCACGGGATCCCTTCCCCTGGGCTCCGGCCGGGCTGCCCCCAGCACAGCCCTCGGGCTCCCGGCGGCGCACGCTCCGGAGCGGACCAGCGGGGGCGCTGGGGGTCTCCGGGAGCGGCTGGCGCCGTTACATAACCCCTGGGTTCCAGCCTCGGCCCGGCTCCGCAGGAGGCGGCTGAGCGGAGGCGGAGATCCCCGCAGGGGCTTTTCCCGCAACCCCTGCAGGGTCCCTCTGCGCCTCCGCTTCCTTCCTGCTTCTTGGCACCGCCCGGACGCCGCCGAACTCCCGTGTGCAGACAGCCCCGAGGGCAGACACGCCCTAGCCGCCCCCGTGTAGCCCCCGTCTAGCAACGGGCGCCTCTCTGCCCCCTCCGGGACTCCCGCGGCGCTGCGGTGAACCAGCCCACCCAGCCCCTGCGCTCTGGGCCGGGTTCTCGCCCCTGCGCTGCTTGGAAATGGAGCCGAGTAACTTGTTCAAGGTCAATCAGCGAGGGAGAGCTGGGAATTGAACCTAGGAGTCCTGGTGCCCCCTCCCAAAGCTGGGCAGGGAACCCAGGGGTCCCTTACTCTAACCACTAGATTATAGCACCTGCCAAGGAGGACGGAGGATGCCAGGGGCTCTGTGCGCATCCACTGGGTAAGACGTGGCTCCACTTTGTCTTTCCAGCTGCTCTCTGAGACTCCCATGGGTGCCGGGACTGGAAATCACACGCACCTCTGGGCTTCCCTAAGACAGTGATGAAACCTAGTGAAATCCAGAGGCTCTGACCAGCCCATCTCATTCTCACCAGCTTCAGTGCCAGGTCTCAGGCAGCAGGAGGGTGACCAGATGTCCTGATTTTGTAGGGACAATCCCAATTTTGGAGTCTTTTTCTTCTATAGGCTCCTATTACCGCCCATCCCCTGAACTGATTTTTCACACTTGCTGTCTGGTCACCCTAGGGCAGCAGCCACTGATGCTGCCCTTCTGTGCAGATCCCGCTCCAGATCCATTCACGATAGACAGGTGCCAGCTAGAACCTCAGTTGCAACCGCGCATCATCTGGCCAACAGGAGCTCAGGCCCTGCACAGAATCCCACCCACCATAATGCACCGGCTTAATGTGTGAGAGCATGGCGCTCCCTAGTGGTCAGTACCGATCACAGCCTCTGCTAACAGAGTTACCCCCTTTTGCTCAAACTACAGGGGCCACTGGTTCAATCCCTGCTCCTGTCAGGCCTGGTTTCATGTTCTCTGTGAGGTAATTAACCTCCTAGTTACTGAGCTCAAATGTAAGTGACAGAAAACAAAGTGTGTCACCCTGGAGCACAGGATCCTTTCCGGAGTGCTCCAGAGAGAGGGGAGCAGAAATTAGAGCCCCATGCTGCTCTGTCAGGGGCTGTTGTCCTGAGGTGGGAAGCTCATCTCTGACAGCAGGGGCTGCCCTTTTGCAAGGGGTGGGAAGCAATGGCGCCCCGGAACCTGATAGCCCATGTCATTCCTGCTGCTGTGACAGCCCCTGTCCTCAGACAGCCCTGCTTTGGATCCCCTGAGCGGGGGGGTGCAGGGGTCTTGACCACATGGCTGGTGTGAACCCCACAAGGAGGAGCCAGGTACCTCAGAGAGGCTGGAGCCTGAGCTGATCTCTGTAGGCTGAATTGAGTGGAGCTGCCCTCAGGGGGGATCCCATTCTCTCCTGCTGCCTGGCAAACTTTTTCCCACGGCCCCTGCGTGGGCTGGCCAGGGCTGAGCCTGGCAGTGCTGTCCTGGCTCTTGGTCCCGGGTACCACTCACTCACCCATCTGGATGTGGCTAAGTCGTGTCTGGCTTCGGATGCTGCTTTTGGCTCATGTTTAATTTAAGGCAGCAGCTGCAGCTGATAAAGAATTCATGCAGCAGCACCGAGGTCAGGGAAGGTGCCGAGGTTCCCACTGACAGCAGCAGGCCACGGGGCTCCTCGCTAGTGCCAGCCCCACACGTCCTGTCTCCTCCCTGCCTTGTTCCTCTGCCCTGCTCTTGCTTGGAGCTGTCGGGCAGAGGTGCTCAGCCTGGCGGAGGCCCAGCCCTGGCCCTGCCATTGCCGCAGGGGTACGAGGCTTGCCCATAGACAACAGGCTTTGTGCTGTTCTTCCCAGCCACTTGCCCTTCCCCTCCTCTCTGAGCTCACATCAGTCACAACTTCAGATCCCATAGTGTCCCACCCAGTCCCTCCATAGGCTCAGGGCCAGGCAGGATTGTTCCCAGAACTCTGCCCCAGACAGCACTGGGTCTGCCAGCCCTTCCCTTGGGAAGTACAAGGGGGCTTTCCAGTCCTGCCTTGGGCAGGACCCAATGCCCAGCCCAGCTCTGGTCCCAATGCCCAGCCTGGCTCCCCCTGCCCTGGGCAGGCCCCAGCACCCAGCCCAGCTCCCCCTGTCCTGGGCAGGTCCTAATGCTCAACCCCAGCCAGGGCCTGGTAGGAGCTGACCCACAGCGCAGACTCACCCCACCATGGTACAAACAGCAGAGTGACTTCAAACTGACCATCCCATTCACACTTGGATGAACATTCAACACTGATTGTCCTACAAAGTGACACACAAGAGCTCACTCTGGGGCTGAAACACACTCACTGTGGCTCTCACACACACACACTGGGGCTGACGCTGGAGCTGACGCACTCTGGGGCTGACACACTCACACACACACACAGAGGAAAAGACCAAGTCACTCCGGGGCCTCCCACAGACAGCGCTGTCTGCTCTCCTGCAGCTGCACACCCCATCCAGGTGAACCCGGGGACAGACACGTTGGCCACCGAGACCAGCAGGGCCGAACCACCCCACGAGCCAGCTCCCTGAGCCTCTGGAGTCCCAGCGCTGCCCCACAACTTGGGGGCTTGGTCCTGCCCACTCTGCCAGCAGCTCCCCATCCCCTCTCCTGTTAGACATGCTCATTCCTGGCACCACCTGCGTGCACGTGCACGCGCACACCCACGCACACTGCACTTGTACATACATTCATACCACACACACACACCCCAACACACACTCATTCATAGAACAATCACTTAGTGTCTCTGCTTATCAGCCCTTTGCACTCTATGCGGCATCTCCCTCCCCGAGGGTCTCAGAGCACTGAGCATGCAAATGCGAATGAGCTGTGTGTCTCATCCTCTTGGCTCGATGGGGGAACCCCTCTGTGCCTCAGTTTCCCCTTGGTGTTGGGGATAATGCCCCGAGGGTTGGGAAGGTAAATCCATTCATGTCTGCAGAAGCACCGAGCTCCCCAGATAGAGATGCCAGTGTCCCATGCCTGCTGGGTGAAGGGTCTCCATGGCTCTGGGCTGGCTCTGACAGATGCTCCTGCATCTGCACCGCGGTGCACCACCACCGCCGCCCAGGCAGGTAGTGCCCACCGCGTGCCTGGCCTTAGCCGTTCCAGGGGGGCTGGCTGCCCCTGTTAAAAGCTGGCGAGCGGCTCCTTTGCTGCAGCAATCCGGGTTTCATGGCCTTTTCCCAGCAAAAGCGGAGTCCCAGGGGCCCGTGGGGCAGGGTGGGACAGGACAGGATGGGATTGTCATGGGAAAATAAACACGACCTGTTCCAAACAAACTCTGGTCTTGGCCTGAGCCACTGTGTTGAGGATGGGGGTGGAGTGGGGGGCTAGGCAGAGTGGAACGGCCCTGAGCAGCTCAGTGCAGATTAATGAAGCTTTTCAAAGTTTCATTAGCAGGAAATCGGTCTTGATTGCCCAGGGATTGGAGCATTAATCAGGGCAGCCAGAGTTTGCTCTGCACAGTTCTCCCCAGGGCCGGCAGAGCACTGGCTGGGAGCTGAATTCAGGCCCTGCTTGGGGATGCTTTTCTCTTAGGGTGACCAGATGTCCCAATTTTATAGGGACAGTCCCCATTATTTGGGTCTTTTGCTTATATAGGCTCCTATTAGCCCCCACCCCCTGTCCCGGTTTTTCTCTTTTGCTGTCTGGTCTCCCTGCTCCTGATGCAGATTGCAGCTGGAACATAACTTGTGGGGGGGTGCACATCTCTAGGATGGGGCAGCTCCCCACCCCCTCTTCCACAAACCTGGCCCAGCCCTGCCAGGGTGGGGGAGCTCAGTCCATGTAGTGGTGAATCTCTGGTGCAAGCACCAGGAGCCGGACTGGTCCCCATCCCCGGTCGTTCTGTCTGGGGTGCCAATGAGCCCTGGCCGGGTGTTTTCATCACAAGTGCCCCAACATGGATTCAAATGGGGAAATGAGAGGGGAACGGCTCCGTAGCCGCAGGGATTGTCAGGAGATCCCAGCAGACACCTAGTGTACTGAGTGCCTTTGGAAATCTGCCCTCCTCCCCACCGGTCCAGATGACAATGGAGTGGCTGAGGGGTGGAGGGGGTGCATGTGAGACAGACAGACCACTGCCCCCTAGTGGATGGAGTTGGAACTGTGCCCACCTTGTGTCATGGCCCCACACTGAGTCTCCATAGCCCAGGGGAGCAGAAGTGTGCATGCTTCGGCCCTATTGCAGTTGTGAAGTTCCTCTTGCCCTGCTGTGCCACACGGGGACAGCTCTGGGGGCCACAGATTGGTTCAAGTCTCCGTGTTCCTGCGTGGCCCATTCCCACCCCGTGAGCCTGCAGCCCTTGGTGTGGTGTGGTGTACCTGAGAGTCCCCAGAAAATGGAGTTCACACTGTGGACCCAGAGAGCAGGGCTCCAGCTCAGAGATCTCTGGGGGAGCCTGGCTTCTTGGGGAAGCATCAGTGCCCAGCCTCAGCCTGGCTCCCGCTGCCCTGCACAAACCCCGGTGCCAGGCCCAGTCTGGCTCACGCTGCCCTGTACAAACCCTGGTGCCGGGCCCAGCCTGGGCTGGCAGAGCTGAACCAGTCTGGCTTCATTCCTGAGCTCAGAGGGAGTTCCTGGAGTTTTACGCTCTCTGAGCCAAGAGCAACGGAAGGGCAGTGCCAGTGGGTGCTGGGCTCTGCCAGGGGCAGGGGCTGGGTCTAGCCTGCTGGGATGGGGGCACTGAAAGTCCATGAGTGGAGACAGCCAAATAACCCCCTCTCAGACTGCCAGCCTTGGCCTGGCACTGCCCCCAGTCCAGCTTTCCACAAGGGTCTGTGACCAGGAAGTGCCCAGGGAACAGGCAGAGCCAACTTCTCAGCACTAGGACATTAAGGTAATGGGTGTTGGATGAGGCTTTCCACCCCTCAGGCGGGGCTCAGTGTGAATGGGAGCTGCAAGCCCCTGTGTGTGTGTCAGTCCCAGAGAGTGTGTGAGCCCCTGTGTGTGTGTGTGCCAGTCCCAAAGTGTGTGCGAGCCCCTGTGTGTGTCTGTGTGTATGCCAGTTCCAGAGAGTATGTGAGCACCTGTATGTGTGTGTGCCAGTCCCAGAGACTGTGTGTGTGCCCCTGTGTGTGTGTGTGCCAGTCCCAGAGTGTGTGTGAGCCCCCGTGTGTGTGTGTGTGTGCCAGTCCCAGAGAATGTGTGTGAGCCCCTGTGTGTGTGTGCCAGTCCCAGAGACTGTGTGTGCCCCTGTGTGTGTGTGTGCCAGTCCCAGAGCGTGTGTGTGAGCCCCTGTGTGTGTGTGTGTGTGCCAGTCTCAGAGCATGTGTGAGCCTTATGTGTGTGTGTGTGTGTGTGCCAGTCCCAGAAAACGTGTGTGTGTGTGTGTGTGTGTGTGTGTGTGAGCCCCAGTGTGTTACCTCTCAGGGGCCACCCAGGACACACACTGTCCCTATATACCCAAGGTCCTCTCCCTGGCTGTTCCCTCCTTCCTTTACCTCCCTCCCCCGCCCCTCCACTTCAAGTTCAAAGATCAAATTCCACCCAGGCTGTGAAATAAATCAACGCCACTAGGGAGGGAACAGAGACTCGGCCTTTGGGGATCCTGTGAGCCAGCCTCCTACCTGCTCACAGCCACACACCCCCAACCCACCGTCGGTGAGCAGGCAGACGGGACTGGTGGGAGGGGAGGGGGGTAGCTAGGCTAAAGGGCCGGGGTGGCACAGGGTCTCCCTGTGTTTCCATGCATCAAGAGGGGACAGAGACAGGGAGCTGGTGTTAATGTCCCTCTTGATTCAGGGCCAGCCGGGCAAGGTTCCCGGGTCTTCGCACCAGTGGGGGTCCCGGGCGAGCCAGGGCCCCGTGGCTGGGCTCAACCCTGCTCAGGAGAGTGAGAGGGACCGGGGGGCAATGTGGGCGAACAGTCGGGGAGACTAAGGCAGGTCTCTGGTGGGGAGAGCGGGCTTTGAACAAGTGATTTCAGGGGAATCATGAGATCTCTGCTGCTGCCTCTGCTCCTGCCCCACTGCGACCCGGGGAGTCACCCAGCCTCAAGCCTTCAGCCTCCTCCCTGCCCCCTTCCTCCCTCTCTGGGTGCCGATCTCTGCTTGGTGCCCCCAGCCCTGGACAGCTGCCCATTTCTAATGAACTTTGCCTTCTCCAGGGCGGCTAATCTCCCCCCCGACACTGGGTTAACGTCCCCTGCACAGGCCCCGGACTGACTCTGTCGGGCAGGGATCCGTGGGGACGGCTCCTCACAGCCACGCAGGTCAACTTGGCTCCCCCAGGAGCCTGCTTCACCTTGACGAGGGGGACAGGCACGGGGACCACCCGCAACAGGCACTGGGGTGACACCCTCAGGCAGGGCACCAAGAGGTTGGGCTCCTCCTGACTCCAGCCTAAGAAGCAAGAATTGCCCCTTCTGGGCAGGCACCGACTGTTGCACACACTGCAGGGATGCTTGGCTTGGTCTGTGAAGGGACTTGAAGCCAGGTCAGAGGCAGCGGCTGCTACTGCCCCTCCTCCTTGGATGGTTTGCGATGGAGCGCGACACCTGCCGCTCTCATTCTCATCAGAAAGGCCCGAGGTGCCAGACACCAGAGCTGGACACCTCCTTGCAGCCAGGTCTTAGATGCGGAGCTTGGTGAGGGGGCAGGGCTTAGCTCACACCCCTCTGGTCAGCATCTTCCATTGGCTGGCTTAGGTTGCTCCCCCACAGCGTGTTGGAGTGTGGGTCGCAGCAGTGTCAGGCGTCTCTCCCGCCATTCAGTGTATGGGAGCCCAGGCCCTTGGCTCTGGCTGTGTGGGTCACAGTGTCAGGCACCTCTCCCCACATTCAGTGTACAGGAGCCCAGGCCCCTGGCTCTGGCTGTGTGGGTCACAGCGTCAGGCACCTCTCCCTCCATTCAGTGTACAGGAGCCCAGGCCCCTGGCTCTGGCTGTGTGGGTCACAGCGTCAGGCACCTCTCCCTCCATTCAGTGTATGGGAGCCCAGGCCCCTGGCTCTGGCTGTGTGGGTCACAGTGTCAGGCGTCTCTCCCCCCATTCAGTGTACGGGAGCCACAATGGAGGGGCCGCATGGCATGATCTGACCTGGGCCGTGCCTGGGCCTATCGCTGACTCTCCTCTCCCCACAGCAGCTTGCCCGTGGGTACCTGGGGGCCAGAAGCTGCAATGCTCAGCCCCTCTGATAGGGAGAGCAGCAGTAGCAGCAGCAGCAGCCCCAGCGTGCTGAGCCTTGGGGCCGGGACCAGGGAGGACGGGGAGCCAGAGGGAGAGGAGAAAATCTGTGCTGTGTGTGGTGACCGAGCCACCGGCTACCACTTCCATGTTATGACCTGCGAGGGCTGCAAGGGCTTCTTCAGGTGAGAGCCCCCCTGGTGCCATAGCCTTGGCAACCTCCACCCGCCGGGCCTGGGCCTTTCCACCCCATTGGGGCTGGCAAGGGTAAACACGGCCTCCTGTTGGCACTGCCCAGGCAGGGCACTGCCCTGGGTCACACCGAACACCCCTCAGAACAGGGAGGGTTAGGGTATGGGGGTGCACGCACTAGTGGGTGTGGTGCAGCGGTGTGTATACATGTGTGCGTAAGGTGTGTGTAATGGTGTTCTTATGTGCTTGTATGTGGGGAGGGGTGTGTGTGTGTGTGTGTGTGTGCTTGTGTGTGTGTAGTAGTTTGACCGATATTGCAACCGCAGACAGCACCTCCGGGTGCCGTGCTCTATCCGGTGTATGAATGGTTGCTGTATCTCGTGCCCAGGGATTGGAGCAGCTCCATGGGGAGGATTACCACAGCTCTGCTCTCCCAGGAACTAAAATCAGCGGTGTGGGGAGGTGATTGTAACCCGCTCTGGAGAGGCACCACCCTGGGATAGTTTGCACAGACTGGTTTGGGCCAGGACAGTCACAGAAGACACAGGAAGAGGGTGTGTTACAAAGGCAGAGTTGGATCCGATTTGGGTCTGAACCTTGCTGAAGGGTTGGAAAGGCGGCCAGGCCAAGCCTGTCTGGTTAGTGCATGTGCACAGCTCTTTCTCCCTCCTCTGGGATGCTTTTGTCCTTCATATACACGTGCCCTGCTGGGGAAGGGCTGCGGGGGGTGCGTGTGTGTGTGTGTGTGTCACTGGTAACAGCCCAGGCAATGTCTTTGGCAAGAAAGCATGATGGGGGTGCTGGCCTTTCTGGGGATGTCACAGCATAAGGCAGGGGGCTGGGCAGCCTTAAAGTGTTGCTCAGGAAGGAGTGAGACAGACGTGGGTCTCAGCCCAAGTGAGGGCTGGGTGCCGGAAGCATCAAGAAGGGGCCCTCGAGGGGCCACAGAGGGGAAATACAGGTGCAGTTACCCTCAACCGTGGCGGGGTGTAGTGTACAAGGTGTATATGTAAACTGGTGTGTCTATAAGGGATGTGTGAGTAGGTTGTGGATGTGTATGTGGGTGTGTGTTGATGTGCATACTCAGGGCGTGCATTGGGATGTCTGTGTGGGTGTGTATAGGGTGTGTCTGTATGGGGGGGTATATGAGAGGAGTGTGCGTTGGGATGTGGGGGTGTCCGTATATGGGGTGTGCAGAGGTGTGTTATGCATTGGTGCGTGTATATTGGGAGTGCACATTGGGATGTGCATGTGGGTGTGTACACAGGTATGCGTATGCACTGGGGTTAGCACGTGTGCATAGCATGTCTGTGCATTGGGATGTGTGTTGGGGGTTGGTATGGTGTGTGTTTTTGTACACACAGGCAATGCCCTGGCCCAATGTCTGTTGTGTCCGGCCCTCATGGCAGCTGCTCTGTGGCTGTGCTGTCCTATGACTCAGAGCCGGCCACGTGCGTGTCTCCACGGGCGTTTGCTGCTGCTGCCCCCAGGTTTATCCCAGCTGATGCCCAAGCGAGCACGGCCGTGGCAGTGACACAGGGTGCGGCTGGGACGCTCTGCCGGGCACGACTCCCATCCCAGAGTTTTGGACGTGACCGTCCAGGCCTGCCCTTCTCTGCAGAGCTCAGCTGGCACCGGCTCAGCTTGGATCCCAGGCCTTTGTCCACTTGCCCAGTGCCCCAGATTCACCCAGGCCAGCTCTGACTCCAGCCAGGCTGCATTTCGGCAGCACCCAGCAGGGTCCCTGCTCTAGGCCGCTGTGCAGAGTCCGGTCACGTAATGGGATGTGCTGACTGAACGGGGCCTCGTAGGCTGCCTTTGCAGCTGCCAGCCTGAGACATGTGCCAGCCCTGATGAACAGCAGCATCCCTGCACGGCTAACCAAGGGAACTACCCGCTGCACAGTACTGCCGGAGCTGACACTCACGCAGCACTCCCTGCTGTGCCTCCACCCTACTCCCTGCAGCACCGTGCCCCCTAGTGCCAGCCTGGGGTCATCACTGTGTGTGCAGGGCGAGCGCCCCTTCTGCTCCCCCACCCTGTTCCCTGCAGCACCGTGCCCCCTAGTGCCAGCCTGGGGTCATCACTGTGTGTGCAGGGCGAGCGCCCCTTCTGCTCCCCCACCCTGCTCCCTGCAGCACCGTGCCCCCAGTGCCACGCTGAACCACTTGCACTGCTTCCTGCAGCATTCTGCACGTTCCTTTGAGTCTCTCATCCCCCTGCCCCAGGGTGATTCTGTTTCGTTGTGAGGCTTATTCTCAGGGAACGGTGTTGGGGTTTCAGGGCTTTGGGGCTTCTTCTCCAAGCCAGGGACAAACAGTTCTAGACACCCAGTTCTAGACAAGCCAGATGGACTTGTCCCGGGCATTGCAACTGACCCAACCAATGCCTGAGATGACTACTGGGGTAAGGGCCCAAAGCCTCTTCACCATGGTTTCGTGCAGGTGTGTGTGTGTGTGTGTGTGTGTGTGTGCGCGCGCACGCACGCCTCTTCACCATGGCTTCATGCAGCACCTTTTACCAGTGTGTGTGTGTGTGTATGCACTGCCATACCATCTGTCTGTTTGTGTGTGCTGGAATAACCATCTGTGTGTGTGCGAACAAGCATGGGAGGTGTGGGCCTGCCCATCTGCGTAGGGGGCAGATCTCGGGGGGGCAGGGAGCCGGCACACCCTGATGTGTTGGCACGTTGCATGTCTGTGTTGCTCCATGCCTGTGCCACACCCCCCCCACCCTCCTGCCCAGGCCGTAGACGTGGCGGCCCTGCGCCAGGGGAAGTGTAGCTGGAATGATTTGGTGGAGAGGAAGCCAGGAGCTGGGTCCCCCAGCTCTATCCCACAAAGCAGTGCCTTGCAGCTGGAAATGACCCAGAAGCTCCTGCTCCTAGCAAGGGTGGTGGGCATTGGATCGTGGGTCGGGTATCCCAGTGCCTGATTGGGAAGGGAGCAGGAGCAGTGGGCTGTGCTGTGCCTGGCAGTGCTGGCATGGAGCAGGCTGGGGATGAAGCTGGCAGAAGGCTGGCAGGGGATGGCGGGTCACTGAGGAGCGCAGGGGGCACCGGCCTGAGTTGCTCTGAGCCTCGCGGTGCCAGGTCCAATGGGATGCTCACTTGGGGCTCTCACTGTGTGTGTTGAGGGGGGGGGCGCTCCCTGACCCTCTCCCAAGGCAGAGGGAGTGTCTCCTGCCCCCTAAGCCCTGCCCTTCCTTTGCAGGCGGTCGATCAGCAAGGGCGTCTGCTTCACCTGCCCCTTCACCCGCAACTGCACCATCACCAAAGCCAAGCGCCGGCAGTGCCAAGCCTGCCGCCTCCAGAAGTGCCTGGCTGTGGGCATGAGGAAAGACAGTAAGTCTGGGTCTGGCTCCCTGCCCCCCTGAAGCTGGTATCTGGCCCTGGGGGATTGGAGGGGATTTGGCAAGGTTGGCGCAAAAGCCACTTTCCCCAGGACATGGGCACTCAGGGAGTATCTGTGATGCCGACTTGTCGGCCTGGGGGTTCTCCCCGCTGGGCTCAGGCACCTTCCACTGATGAACGCCCCTGCGGGGAGAGGGGGGTGCTAGGCTAGAGGGGTACAGGGCTAGTGCTGTGTGGGGATCCCAGCCAGCAGTGTGCTGGATAGATAACTCACTGGGAGGACTGGGCAGATAGCTTGTTGCGGGGGGCTGCGTGGATAGCTCACTAAGGGGCTGTGCAGACAGTTCACTGGGGGTTGTGTGGATAGCTCACTGGGGGATCTGGGGGTTGTGTGGATAGTTCCCTGGGGGCTGGGGGTTGTGTGGATAGCTCACTTGGGGAGCTGGGGGCTGCATGGATAGCTCACTGGGGGGTCTGGGGACTCTGGATATCTCACTGGGGGGGCTGAGTGGATATCTCACTGTGGGGGCTGGAGGTTGTGTGGATAGAGCACTGGTCTCTGATTGCAGCGAGTATCTGCTGTCTGGATCCAGTAATGGCTCTGGAGTCATGGCCTGGCTGGCCGGAGCCCCCACACCCTCTGCCAGTGCAACCCAGCTCAGAGAAGGGTGGCTGGCGCCCCTGATGTGCTTAAAGCAGCCCTGTCTGACGGGGGCTGCACGGGCCCCCTGGAGGACTGTCCCGTAGCACTGGCGGGGGGCTCCTGGTGAAAGTGACTCTCCTGTCTCTACTCCCGTCACTCCTGAGCGCCCAGCTAACACACGCTGCCGCGTCCCTGGCAAGTGCCAGGAGCACCCGGTTTGGGGGGCCATGAGGCCCTACCCCTTTCTCCGGGACTCAGAGCGCTCCGGCATGCTGCCATGGAGTGGGCAGACTCGCCCAAAGGTGCTGGGGAGCCCCGTTGAGAGCTAGAACCCAGGAGTCTGGACTCCCAGACACCTGCTGTGCGGACTAGAGCCGGAGCCAGGTACAGAACCCTGGTAGCCTCGCTCCAGCCTCCCTTTTCACCCACTAGACTCCTGCCCCTTTCTGGCTGACGGCAGAGGCTGGCTGAGTTTACTCCTGGCTCTGGGATGAACCCAGGAGTCCTGACTCAGCCCTGCTTCTCCTCCAGACCCCACTCAGGCCCAGGAGCCCTGGCTCCCGGTCCCTGCTCTCCCACTAGGCCCTGCTCCCTCCAGCTGGCTTGCCAGGAGGGCCATGGAGCCCACGTCAAGGGCAGCCCCATGCCGAGCTCCCCAGGCTCTCGGGCGGGGCTGAGGGAGAGGAAGCTGGGAGGCGTCTGTCAGCGTGGGCCTGGGGAGCCGTTTGTGGCCAGCCCCTCACCCTGCCCCGTGGCCTGGCAGTGATCATGTCAGAGGAGGCTCTGCAGATGCGCCGGGTCCTGCGGAAGCAGAAGAAGCGGGAGCGGGCGGGGGAGCCGGCGGAGCTGACAGAGGAGCAGGAGCAGCTCATCAGCATCCTCCTGGAGGCCCACACGAGGCACTTCGACTCCAGCTTCTCCCAGTTCGCGCATTGCCGGGTAAGAGCCCCAGCCGCCCGCAGGCACTGGGCAGCCGCTGCCCCCGGAGCCACCCCCCCCCATACGCCAACTCAGCTCACCCCCAGCCCTTCCCCCGCAGGCACGGGGCAGCCACTGCCCCCGGACCCACACCCCCCCCCCCCAGAACCAGACCCCCCCCCAGAACCAGACCCCCAGACGCTGATCCAGCTCAACCCTGGCCCCAGGGCTGGTAGCAAAACAGCTGCTGCAGAAACACTCCATTGGCTACCTGAGTCACCTGCTGGGATTCCTGCTCCCTGATTGGATCAGGCTGGTTACTGGGCCATGTGCGGGCATGGGGCAAGTTTCGTGCCTGCCAGTCCTGGAGTCTGTTTTCCCCCAAAGGGACCGAGTGCCCCCCTGTCCCCCACCCCCCCCCCCCCCCCGCCCCCCCCAGCCACCTCTCCGTCCCCTCTGCCCCACTCCATCCCTCCCTCCTGTCCTCCCAGATGCCTCTCCACCCGCTCTGCCCCATCCCACCCCCTCCATCCCTCCTGCCCCCATCCCGCCTCTCCCCCATGCTCTGCCCCATCCCACCCTCCTGTCCCCAGCTGCTTCTCCCCCTGTACTCTGACCCACTCCATCCCATCCCTCCCTCCTGCCCCAGCCCCTCCTCCTGTGCTCTACCCCACCTCATTCCTCCCGCCTGTCCCCATAGCCCTACCCCATCCTCATTTTCTCCTGCTACCCCACCCCATCCTTCCCTTATGTCCCCATAGCCCATCTCTCCCACTGTGCTCTGCCCCACCCCATCCCTCCCTCCTCCTCCTCCTCCCAGCCCGCCTCTCCCCGCCATCCCTCCCTCCTGTCCACAACTTCTGCTCCTACCCCATCCCAGCCAGGGGTGGGCTCAGACTGCCCTGGGCAGAGCCCACATGCAATTCCTGTGGGAAGGGGCATTCAGGGAAGGTGAACAGAGACACCGCCTGAGCTGCCCTGATCCAATCCAGGCTCCTGACCTGGCCGGAGCAGCCATGCGTCTGCACTCTCCTCGCTCCGGCCCAACTGCCCCTGCAGCATCTGGACTTGCGGATCCTGTGCATGTAGTTCTGACCCCCGGATCCCAGCTCAGCCCCGAGGGAGGCCTCGGCAGAGGATCTCCTGCCTTGCCAGGGCATGGGAATCGGGGCAGGTGTACCCAGCAGTCCAAGACACAGCTGTATCGCAGGGTAATGCACGGGGGGGCTTGCCACACCCCAGAGCCAGCTGCCTCTCCGCAGGGTCAGTGCCACTGACAGCTCTGACTGGGGCCTCTGTCTCCGCAGCCCCCAGTGCGATTGTACATCCACAGTCTGAGCGCCCAGGAGCCCAGGGTTCCCCATGTTCTGCAGGAGGTCTCCCGGCCTGAGGAGGGCGGCCCCCTGGCCCCCTTGCAGGGCCCGCCGGAGGACATGCTGCCTGACGTCTTCTCCATGCTGCCCCACTTCGCCGACCTCAGCACCATCCTCATCCAGCAAGTGATCAAATTCGCCAAGGAGATCCCAGCTTTCAGGTCAGTATGCCGGGCTCCTGCTCCCTGGGGAGGGGGCGGGGCAGCTGGGGGCAAGCTGCTCAAACTGCCTGGCTGGAGGGGGAGTAGGAAACAGGAGCTGAGAGTCTGACAGGCCCGGCTCAGCATGGCTAGCACCTGCTTTACCCCGCTCCTACCCCGCCACATCCCCCTCAGCCCTGCCCTGCTGCATCCCAACTCCTTCCCCCCACAACTCCCTCAGCCGTGCCCTGCCCTGCCTCATCCCTGAGGCCCTCAGTCCCTGCTTCCAGACCCTCCTTAACCCGCCTCAGCCCTGCTTCATCCCTGGGCCATCCCCCCAACTCCCCTGTACCCCACTCAGCCCTGCCCTACTGCATCCTTGGGAGCCGCAGACCCTGCTCCACCACTCCTCTCAGCCCTGCCACATTCCTGGGTCCCCCCTACCTGCTCCCCACTGCTGTGCACCTTATTCACCCAGACCATGTCCCTGGGGCCCCTCCCACCTGCTCCCCCTCAGACCCTACATTTCCACATGCCCAGGCCCCCATCCCCTGTACTCTAGTGTACCCTCACCCCCCTGAACCCCGCTGAGCCCAGCTCCCACAGGGTCCCTACCCCCCATTTCCCATTTTGCACATGGCCTATGGCCCTGAGCTGCTCTGTGCGGCTGCTCCTGGCCTGGCTCCCCGGCCTGCTCTCATGGTCTCTCTCTCACTCTCCCCGGGAAGGAGTTTGCCAATCGACGACCAGATCTCGCTTCTCAAAGGCGCCACGCTGGAGATCTGGCAGATCCAGTTCAACACCGTCTTCAACGAGGAGACCAAGGTCTGGGAGTGCGGCCAGCACTGCTACACTATCCAAGACGGCGCCCTGGGTGAGTCCCTCTGGCGCAAGGGGCCGGGGCTGGGCTGGCCCAACTCCCCTGAGTTCCCGCTGCTCCTAGCTCCCTGCCAGTGGACCCCAGTGTCCCCAACAGGGGCTCCCACAGCCTGGGCTAGGGAAGCCCTGGAAGGGAACGTGGGCTGCCCTGCCTAGAATCCCCGGACAAGAACCATGGTTCCCCCTGCGCCCGCCGCAGTGCTGTGCTCAGCCCTATGGGGCTGGAATAGTGACCGACCCAGCTACAGCCCTGCACCCCAGGCCGTACAGCACCAAGCAGCAAGTGGCTGAGCACCGACGCTGGGGAAATGCTACACATGCTGCCCTAAGGAACTCACTGCCGCAGGACATACAGGGCACAGGATCGCTGCCCGCTGCGGCATGGGTGAGATCAGGTGGGCTGAGGATGTTTCCCAGGGCGGGGCCAGGCGAGGAGCCCCGAGGCCTGTCTCCCAGGCAGGGGTGGCAGAGTCGCGTCCTACCCTTGGTGTGCTGTGAGATGCCCCAAAGAGCTGCCCTTCCCCACGCTGTCCTGTCCTGCAGTGCAGTGTTCCTCTCCTAGCCGCCCCCCAGCTCTGCACAGGCCCTGGCTCCCCGGGAGCTCCTCTGGGGAGCCCTGGGCCAGCCCTCCCCCATCGCCCCAATCTCTGTCTCCAGCCGGGTTCCAGCAGATCTACCTGGAGCCGCTGCTCAAGTTCCACATCAGCCTGAAGAAGCTGAGGCTGCATGAGGCTGAGTACGTCCTGCTGCTGGCCATCGTCCTGTTCTCACCTGGTGAGCCCCTCCCCCGGCCCCCAGGACGGCCCCCCAGTTCGCCCCCTCCCCCGCCCAGCCCCACCATGGGCCCCGAGCTCTGCCCCCTGGCTACCACAGTGGGCACTGAGCCCACCATGGTCATTGAGTCCCCCTGCCCAGCCCCCACCACAGGCACCGAGCACCCGCCTTGGCTGCAAGCCCCCCCGCCACCTGGCCACCACAATGGGCACGGAGCCACCCTGCCCAGCCCCCACCACAGTCACCGAGCCCACCTGCCCAACCCCCACCACAGGCACTGAGCACCCATCCAGCCTTCCCAACCTGAAGGGCTCAGAGCTCCCCGCCCCCAGCCCTGACCACAGATACTGGGCACCCACTCAGCCCCAAAACAGGCACTGAGTCCCATGTCCAGCACCCAATCCTGCTCCTCCTATGGGCACTAACAAGGTGGAGTGCGGAGCCCCCTGCCCTGTGCCACCCCAATGGGCAGTGCAATGGCACATGAGGGCATATCCATGGCGCCATCAGTGGAACTGGCAGTGCCCTGTGAGCAGGGGGTGGGCACTGAGCGAGGGGCACTGAACCCCTTCGCCCCGGGGCTTGCTCTGCCTGCACAACAGGATAACTCCCGCCCTCAGCCTTCCTGCACTGAGCCCCCCCCACACACGCAGGTGCCCCCGACCCCGGGGATGTGGCCCTTGCTCTGCCTGCAGGCTCATGCCAGGGCTGCCTTCTCCCAGACCACCCTGGCATCACGCAGCGCCACACCATCGACCAGCTGCAGGAGAAGATGGCTCTCACGCTGAAGAGCTACATTGACCGACGGCACCCACTGCCCGAAGGCAGGTGAGCAAGAGATCCCCTGTCCCAGGTCCACAGGCTTGGTGCCTTGTCCTGGCTTTTTACCAGTTCTTGGGGGTGCTAATCAGTGTGCCAGACCCCCCAGAGATCCCGCTTTTCCACAAGGACAGGTCATGTGGCCTCTCCACCTGCGAGACTGAGCCCTGGGCCTCCCCCACGCCCTGCAAGCTCTGCCCACCTGAGCCAGGCTCCAGGCAGAGACTTGTCCCCTCTTCCTGAGGGAGCTGGGCACCTCGGCGACACCCAGAGCCCCTTCCAGCCAGAGCAGGTGAATTGGTGCCCAGGAGCATGCAATGAAGAGGCCTTAGGTAGCCCAGAGCAGCACAGGGGAAGAAACAGGCCACACGGGCCAACACCAGGCTCTGCTCCCTGTGCCTGTGTGTGACCTCAGGCCCAGCCACCTCCTGCTGTCTCCCGCATTGTCTATCTGCTGAGGTCAGGAGCCCCCCACTGACAATGGCAGGTGTGGAGCGTTCAGTCCTTGGGCTTTCCATTGTCTTTCCAGGGTCCCAGCCAGCCCTTAATTCACCCCAGGCAGCTTCCTCGGGCTCCTGCTCTTTGCACTCAGGGCAGAGCAACAACAGGCCTGGAGGGAAACTGAGGCATGTAGTGGCATAATAAAACTATTACCAAAATGTCCACATTCTTCCCCTCCACCCCGGCAATGGCAAGTGAGTAAGGGCCCCCCCACCACTAACTTGAATAGCAAAACTGGGGAAGGAAGGGGCTCCTGGCAGGAACAGGGCCCAAGGCACTGAGCAGCCCAGCAGGGGACACTCCCTGCCATGGCCCAGCCTGCATGGCCTTACGAGATGGGCAGAGAGAACCCTTCCTGGAGCCCAGGTGGGTACCCGACCCATATCTGGGGTGTCTGGGCCTGTCATTCAAGGGTGGGCTTTATCTTTCACACTGTAGGGCTGGGGACTGAGGGATTGGAGGGCAGAAGAGGGGTCCCAGGGCCCTGATGCAGGGTCACGTGGCTGAGCTGGGAATTGAACCAGCTGTCCTGGGGCCCAGCCACATGCCCCGCCCACTAGCCCTCGCAGTGCCCCCTGCAGGGGTGGGATCAGAGCGAGAGCCCCATGTGTCCTGGGCCCAGCGAGGGTGCCGTGAACAGCCCAGAGAAGGAGACCAGAGACAAAGCTCATGGGGCAGGGCCTGGCTGGGGGACGAGGTGTCACGGGGGGTGGGGGAGTCCCATTCCCACACCCCCCACTTCCTGGGATTCACAGTGATTCTTAGCCAGCCAGTAGATCAGAAGGTTTATTTGAGATGCCCGGCACACAATCCCACTTAGAGCTGTCAGTACAAACAGGCCCCCTTGGCCCGGCCCTTCTGGGGAGCAGGGAGATGAGACCCCGAATCCGGGTTCCCCGCCTGCTTCCTCAGCCAGCGTCTAACCCCTTTTCAAAAAACTCCAACATCTGCCTGCCCTTTGTTCCCTTGCCAGCCCCAAGGTGTCAACTCCCCTCCCCCTCCATCTCTGGTTACAGCTCCAGGTTTCCAGGTCAGAGTAGCTCAGCCTCAGGAGTCCTGTCCACCCTTCCCCCTACTTGTCACACGAGGCTGTTTGGGGCCTCCGCCCACTGCCTGGATGTCCAGGCTCTCCGGGGGCTGGGGTCAGCTGGCTCCTGCAGGGGTCACACTGACTACTGGGGAAGAAGGGAGCTGAGCACTGGCCCATGGGAGCCCTGAGTGGGGCTCCAGGGTGTGGTGAGGCCAGGGGCCCAGGGCCAGGGACTGATGGCTCAGAGCCCCTGTGCCCTCTGTGCCATTTTCCCCAGGGACCCTGGGCCTGGCAGTGACACCCACCCATTCAGCAGGCTGGGAGGCAGTAGGCACCAAGAGATGGCCGGGGCCAGGGCAGAGGGTCCCACTGTGCCCCCTGGGGCTTGGGAACAGAGCTGAGCATCGGGAGGTCCAGGCAGAGACGATTGTGGGAATTGTCACTGTGAGGTGGCTGGGTTCACAGCACCGCCAATGGCTCCGCTCTCCCTGAGTGCCTCCGTCCCCAAGGGTCTGGCCCCGCTACCTTTCCCTCTTGGGGGATCCCACATCCCCAGACCAGAGCCCTGGGTCCCAGCAGGCCCCACTGGGACCGGCTCCTGCTGCCACCCCACCCCCCGACCCTCGGGAGCTGTGCCCAGGGCTTACTCTGGCCACTAGAGCTTCCTTAGCAGAACTGAGCACAGAAACGGACCCTAAACCACGGAACTGTCTGTGCGGGCCCGTGTTACACAGAGAGCTGGGGCAGGCCCAGTTTGTCCCCCCACCCCGAGTCTGAGGGGAGCAGGGGCAGGTCTGGCTTGCTCTCCCCACATCCCCGCCCCGAGTCTGGGGGGAGCAGGGGCAGGCCTGGCTTGCTCTTCCCACCCCCTGCCCTGAGTCTGGGGGAGCAGGGGCAGGCCTGGCTTGCTCTCCCCTCCCCTGCCCCAAGTCTAGGGGAGCAGGGGCAGGCCTGGCTTGCTCTCCCCTCCCCCCGCAAGTCTGGGGGAGCTTGTTCCTATGCAGTCCTTTGCAAGGTCCCATCTCTGTGCTGGGGTTGGTTCTCGCTCCTGGGAGTCGGCCCCCACAGCTGCTCCCCCAGGACAGAGAGAACTTTGACCCCTCTGCGCTCGCTCACCTGACCACACACACAGCCACTGTGCACCAATGCTGCCACACACATCCATGCCCCGCACCCAAAAATCACACACACACAAATCACACAGCGACTTACACGTTGTCACGGAGTCCCCGGGGCGATGGTCTGGAACTGCTCCCTATGAAGCCAGTCAGGACTCTGTGGGGAAGCTTCCCCCCAGAACATCCTGTCTCCAGGGCTAGGAGCTTCACAGCTTACAGCTTCCACCTTCCTGGGTCTGACGTCGGAGCGTCCAGCACCTTCTGCCCCTCCATGCGCTTCCTCCAGCAAGCCCACCCAGGCAGGATCCTGGGGAAGCCCATGGGTCCTCCACCCCAACTCTACAGTTAGACGTGACTCTCAGCCAGCCAGTAAAACAGAGGTTTATTAGTCGACAGGAGCATGATCTAACACAGAGCTTGCACGCACAGCGAACGCAACCCCTCTGCTGGGGCCATTTTGGGGGTCAGAGAGCCAGGCAGCCTGCCTGGAGCTCTCTGCCTCTTCTCAGCCAGATCCAGACTAACTCACTCTCCAGCCCCTCCTATGCTTTTCCTTTGTCTCTTGGGCAGGAGGCGTCACCTCTTCCATTCCCCACCTGGGGTCAAGTTACAGACTTAGGCATGGACATCCCCACACAATAGTCAGAGGAATCATTAAGAACATTCCTACTCCGTCACACACGTGCACTCATGCCTTAACACAACTGTGTACACACACTTCACAGCCATTTGAGGGTACGTCTCCCATGGCTGTCTGTGTGCCCCTGCTCACAATGCATCCAGCAATGCACATACAGTCAGACCCTGCAATACCGCGATGATCGGGATCCAAAAAACATCGATCACAGTAAATGCGGGGTCGCGGTATTGTGGGGTTCTGCTGTATCAAAGCGGCACCCACCGCCGACATCGGGAGCCAGCCCCGCCCCGCGCTATAAACGGATTTGCGCTATAGCGAGGTGTGGTATTCCGGGATCCGACTGTACTCACGTAACCCTTCTGCCAGGCAGAGCTGGCAGCAACCAGGGTCAGGTTCAGTATCTAGGGGTACAACACAGAACCAGCTCGAACCCCCACCCAGTAACTTGGGAAGGTTACACCCCACGCTGGGCGCCTCTGAGAGGTGATACGTCCCCTCTCCAAGCACAGAGCCTGAGTGTAGCAAAGAACCGTTTAATGAGAGGAGGGAAGTCACCCAACGTTAATTAGGGGAAATGCCACAAGCAGGATTTGTAACCATAAAACTGTGAGCCGGACGCCTCCCCCAGAGTACGTGGGGCAGAGCCTTCGTCTGATCTTCTCGAGTTCTACCAGCAACAGGCCCTTTTCTGTGCCCCCCTCTGCTCCCCCACCAGACCCCGGTCACGGTGTTGTCCTTGGTCACTGACCCACCCAGGGTTCAGACGTGCATCTTGCTGCTCTGCTGTTTGAGCCCTTGTGCTGGCTCGCTGCCCCGCCAGCCGCTCGGTCCTCTCCGCCTGGCTGCCCCACCAGGTGACAAGTTGCCACTTTCACCAGCCGCTCCTGGCAGCCACCAGCTTCTGCTGCTCTCTGCCTCTCTGCTGTGACCGCTGTAGGCCCATCTCTGGGTCATTCTCTTAGCTCCCAGCAGGCTGGGCAGTAACCCGGCCCCACCACGAGGGATTTCAAAGAACAAAAGGCTCCTGGGGAGGATCAGGTTAAACCAGACCAGGGAAGACACCTATCTCCACCCCGCTGACCTTCACAGCTTTCTGGCCTTCCAGCCCTGGCTCAGCGAGTTGCTTTCAGCTGAGGGTGACCCCCCTCAATCGGGACAAGCTCAGCACAGTTCTCCCCTTTAGTCATACAACAAAGATAAACAGCACTGATCACAACATTTCACTAGCTTCCCCATCCCCCACCTCTACCCCACTCTGAGGGTGGTTGTTGGTTTGCCTTTGGGCAGCTGGAAGCAGAGGGCCCTTGGAAGCGAGGGAGGGAGGGGCAGCGCAGGGCTGGAGTTGCTCTCAGCCAGGGGCAGCTGTTTAGCCCAAGAGTTTTCAGTCTACCCTCCTGCCCCTAGTGTTCCAGCTACATGCACCTCCTGTGAAACAGCCAGTCGGGGCATGCGGGGGGTGGGGGGAGTCGGGACAGGACTCCTGGGCTCTAGGTCCAGCTCTGGAGGGGAGTGAGGTCTAGTAGGTTCATAGCAGAGGGGCTGGGAGTCAGGACTCCTGGGTGCTGATCCTATGTGTAGGTAGTTCCCCCCTCACATGCCTCAGTTTCCCCTGTCTTCTGCCCAGGCTATATGGGGTTGAGTCCTGCAGGGGGTGGGGGGGAGCTGTTCCTGCCACGGTGCAGAGCGACCCCTGGGGCAGGCAGGCACCATGGCCACAGGCAGGGCTGACGCTCAGCTCCCTCTGCCTCAGGCTCCTCTACGCAAAGCTGCTCTTGCTGCTGACGGAGCTGCGGACGCTCAAGGTGGAGAACACGCGGCAGATCCTGCACATCCAGGACCTGACCGCCATGACCCCGCTGCTCTCCGAGATCATCAGCTAGAGCCCGGAGACAGGACCTGCTGGCCGGCCCCCCTGGCCTGGGGCCAGGACCTCAGTGGACCAGGACCCCCTTTGCTGTGGGGGTACCCTACTGGACAGGGTCCCCTATTACTGGGGCTGGGACACCACCGAACTGGGACCTCCCCTTGCTGGGGCCAGGACCCCACTGGACAGGGAGGCCCCCCCCCCACTACCTTCCAGGCCCATCTGCTGCTCTCTCAGGAGCTCAGAGACTCCTCAGCTGAGCCCTGCAGCCAGATCCAGCTGCCTGCACTTGTTGCTCTCGGCTCATTGATCCTCTCCCAGCTCTCGAAGCCTGAGCCGGCTGCGGCTGTAAGGAATCAAAACCGACCCTTGCTCAGCTGAGCCCCTGCCTGGCCAGCATCGCTTGTTCAGAGCAGCCAGGAACACGGCTGAACTGGGCCAGAACCAACCTGCGTCTGACCCAGACCCAAGCCTGGCGCTGGAGCCAGACAGGCCCAGGTGCTAGGCACTGCAGCCAGGCAGGAGTGGGACTGGGCTTGTGGCCATTCGGCTGGACCTGCGGCCTCGGGGGCTAGAGCCAGGGTCACCTTGGCTCAGTGCCTGCACCGGAGCCTAGCCAGGCCCAGCGCTGGGAGCAGGAGCACTGGGCCTGGCTGAGGGTGAGATACAAGTCCGGGAAGGGGAGTCACATCCACGAGTGGGGCAGGCCCTGTGACTCCCCATGGCCTGCTCTGGGCCCAGCAGGCACCGTGGGGCTGCCCACTGCAGCTCGCCCGCCTGGAGGAGCACCCAGCCCAGTATGTGCCATCATCTGCAGCCAGCCTGGCAACAGAGCCCAGCATGAGGCCTGCATCCCCTCAGCCTGTGTGGGGCCTGCTCCTCAGTCCTCCCCACTGTACAGTGCCCCCCCCAAAAACCTGACCCCTGCCTTCATATGGGGCCTGCCCCCACAGTTCCAGAGACATGCCCCTGGCCATGGGGAGGGTATTTGTCGCTAGAGTTGTGAATCCTCAGCATAGGCCTGTGCCCAGAGGCCCTGGGGTGAGTGGGCATAGAACCCAGGTGTCCTACCTGTCCTGGGTGCGGCCGTTCATGCCAGCAAAACGCTCCCAGTGTAGAGCGGGGTGGGGGTCAGGTGCCAGCTTTCCCTGGGCCCCGATAACCTCCCCTTCCCCATGCGCAGCAATGTTGTGTCACCCCCCCTGCCCAGGGCACATTCCCTTCCTTCAGCCATGGGCCTGGCCCACCCCGGGACATCACCCATGGCACCCTGCAGCTCAGGTCATGCCAGCTCCATGGCTGTGTCTGGGGGCTCACGAGGGGCTGGGCTGCTGGCAGGGTGAGCAGGGATGTGGCACTGTGGCTCCTGGGGGCAGAGCCAGGGGGCACATGAGGGGCTGGGCTCCTGGGGATGGGGGCAGGGCCATAGAACTTGGGACATCTCTCAGTAGCAGACTTCAGAGGTCAAATTAAAGCATCATTTATTTAGTCACTTTCCTCGTGCCTGTAATGGGGGCAGCCCCCCTCCCAGGAACCACCTACACCTGGTGCTAGCCAGGCGCCTGCTTGGGGGGAGGGGGCACATTGAAAACATGGTCTATTCCTGGCACACACCATTCACCCCACCCTCTGTCAGCACCCCCCCCCCACACACACAGTGCAGCGCCATTCTCCCCATTGTAGGCAGGGGAAACTGAGGCACAGGGCAGAGATCTGTCTAAGGGTACCCACAGAGACAGTGGGAGGAGAACTCAGGAGTCCTGGCTCCCCGACCCAGGATTCAGTTGGTCTGTTAGTGTCACTTGGTTTCCCCCCACACTCACTCCCAGTCAAATGGCCTGCTGGGATAACTGGGAGCCCCTGCCCGCCACCCCAACTCTGTCTCCTCCCCTCCCTCCATTCCATGGCCTCCCTCTCCCTAACCACCTTTCCTGGCAGCCTCCCCGTCCCCTACTGACTCTCTGTCCTTGGTCACTGCCCTCCTGGTTTCTGTCGCTGCCCCCCCCCACACACCATCCCTGCCCCCGCTCCCCTCCCACTACTGCCCTCCCACTCTCCTCCAGTCACTGATGCCCGCCTGGTTCCAGGCTGCCCTGCCAAGGTGCCCCCTCAGTGTGTGGCACAGCCGGATGCTGGTTCCAGAGCCAGGCCTGGCCTGGCGAGGGGGCGGGGGGGGACTGCTGTTCGGTCCTGGGCCACAGGGCAAGGAAGTCCAAGACACTGAGCAGAGCCCAGCCCTGCCCATGGGCAGCTCTTGAGCCGGGGGTTGGGGGTGGCAGAGACGCTGTGGGAGGAAGGAGAGCCCAAGTAGTGCCCAGCTGAGCAGGGGTGTGCACTGGGCACTGTATGGCTGTGCAGTGGGGTGGGCTGTTGGTGCATGGTTCTCTGCAGCTGGGGAGGCCATGGGTGTGTGTAGCTGGGGGGGGGGTCTGGCGGGCAGTGCCCCTGCCATGCCTTGCTCCCTCCCAGCCTAGGCACTGGGCGGCTGCACGTGGCAGCTTCTCCCTAGGGCAGGCACGCTGCCTGGAGCGGGGCCCAGCTCCCTCCATGGGGCTGGGCTGGCAGCAGCCACTGGTTTGGCTCCCTCTGCTGCCCTGGGACTCACTGTTCCCCACCCACGTGCACAGCTGGACACTCGCCCAGCAATCGCCCGTGGGGACACGCACCAGGGCCCTGGCTTGGTCACCCTTGGGTTCACTGCCCCTCCCACAAAACACACACAGTGGGCACACAGCCATGGCTGGGGGGAGCTAATACCGCTGCCTGCCACTGGGGGCAGCCGTGCCAGCGGAGCCATGGTGCCCAGTGCAGGCGGCAGGGGAGGTGGGGACGAGGCCTTCCCCGGCGTCCAGCAGGGCTGCAGGAGGCTGCGCAGCTGGGAGCTGGGGCACGTGGCCAGGGTGTGACCAGCACATGGCCAGGAACACGGGTCAGAGTGTGCACCCCTGCCCAGCTGGGCACTACTTGGACTCCTCTGCCACCCCGCCACTCCCGGCTCAAGAGCTGCCCATGGCGAGTCCACGTGCATAGCAGGTGTGAGGTGTGTGTCAGTGTCAGGGTGTGGGTCCGTGGGTGGCTGTTAATGGCCGTGTGTGTGTGTGGCAGGGTGTGTGTGTCAAAGTGAGGGTGTGTGCTAGTGGCAAGATGTGTGTGTCGTGTGTAATAGTGGAAGAGTGTGTGTGATAGTGGCATGGTGGGTGTCTGGGTGTGTGTTAAAGGCAAGAGATGTGTGTTAGTGGCAGGCTGTGTCTGTGTGTGTCAGGGGTGTGTGTG
>ML677399.1:6019042-6070665 GCA_007922305.1 Dermatemys mawii | reverse complement strand
TGTTAGTGGCAGGCTGTGTCAGGGTGTGTGTAGGGGTGTGTGTGTGTGTGTTAGTGGCAGGCTGTGTCTGTGTGTGTCAGGGTGTGTGTGTGTGTGTTAGTGGCAGGCTGTGTCAGGGTGTGTGTAGGGGTGTGTGTGTGTTAGTGGCAGGCTGTGTCTGTGGGTAGGTGTTAATTGCAGGGTGTGTGTATGTGTTACTAGCAGGCTGTGTCTGTAGGTAGGTGTTAATTGCAGGGTGTGTGTGTGTGTGTGTTAGTGGCAGGGTTTGTGAGCGTGTCAATATCTCTGTGTGTCACTTAGAGCTGGGTGAATTTTTTCAGCTGACTAGCTGAGTGTCAGTTAACCTGAGTCTCTCTGGCAATTCGCCGTGACCCCACCAACCTGTTCTGGCTAAGACACTCTGGGGGTGCCTTAGGGGCCATTACACACTGGGGTGGAGGTGATACCTCCCTTACAGCCGGGGGTTAGGATGTGGGGGAGCCAGGTTCAAGGGCTTTGGGTTTGGCCCCTCCCAGGCGAGGGCTCCCAAGCTCACCTCCGCACGCGATGCCACTCTGCATAAATCATTAGAGTCGCTGGCCAGTGACTCCATAGCTGGGGGTGGAGCAGGTAGTGCACACAGGTGGGCACAAGGAGACCAAAGTTCATGTCCCTGCTCCAATGATGATGTTGTGTGTGTTGTGTGTCTGTGTGCAGGGACTGTTGTGTCCATGCGCAGTGCCTGGGGTGTGACCCTGCCGGCCCGTGCTACTGTTTACTGTGCCTATCCTGGGGGTAGTACTGGCCACAGGGAGCACCAGCCTTCCTGGCAGCTGCCTCCCCACATGGGCATGGCTGTGTCCCTGCCAGCCCACAGGCATGGCACCTTCTCCCATGGGCTGAAGCCGTATGTGGCTGAGCACTGGCTGCTGCCCTACTGTGAGGCTGCCAGGCTGGGCTGAGCAGTGGGCACTGCCCCCAGCTGCAAGCTGGGGCCTCCCCACTGGTTCCCAGGGTCTCCTGTGTGGAGTTCTGCGGGATGCACTGCAGGTATTGGGGGAACATGTTCATCCCCAGTGCCTGCTCACTAGTCGCCGATCACGGTGCCAGCCCAGCCCCCTCTTGCTTGTTACCAGTTGTGGCTCCAAACAGACAAATTCTGGGCCGAGATCAGCTGGGGCCCGAGGGGGCAGAGTCTCTGCCAACCCCACAGAGGCCTATCAAGGAGGTCCCAGCCCTTGTGCCTGCTCACCCAGGTGCCACAGGGAGCCAGGCTCTGCTCTATGGCTACACGTGGACATGGGAGCAGAGCCGAGCTCTGCCCCTGCAGGTCACAGGGGCTGCCATGGGGGGGCAGATGCTGGAGCTTAATGCTCCTTTGCAGGACTCACATGCTAGGCGCACCCCTGCCGGGCCCCTGGCGCAGGGCCTAGACCCACATCCCGGGTGAGTGCCCCGAGCGCTGGCCTCGTGCTCTCCTGGCCCCAAGAGTTAATTATTGATACATACGCCGGGGAACGGCTCCAAAGAGCTGGGGAGACCCGTGGCCCGGGATCAACTGCAGCCTGATGGTTTGGGCCCTCACTGGGGAGGGGGCAGACCTGGTTTCACCACCCTGCTCTGAATCAGGTCGAGGGGAGATTTGCCCTTATTAGCAAAGGCCTCAGACCTCAGGGGAAAGTGTCTGCCACGTGCCCTGCCTGCCACATGCTAATTGAACAAGCAGGAACCCACAATCTGCAGCTTACAGGCAGCACCCAGCTCCCTTGGGCCTGGAGGGTGGAGCTGTAATTGTGGGTAGGTGCCGTGGGGCAGGTGAGCGCTGCTGTGGTCTTGGGGGCTGTCCAGGACTGGAGCGGGCTGGCTGCAGTAGCCTAGGGGCAATGCCCTGCCCTTCCTCGCACTGCAGCCATCTTGAAAGCAGAGGGAGGGGCCAGGAGCAGATGAGCAGAGCTTGGCCCCTCTCCTATGGTGGGGGTGGGGGGCACAGGGTGCTGTGGGGCAGAGACCAGCTGTCCATCAGCACGTGGAACAGCTCTGTCAGCCAGGGCCAAACACCAGGAGCCTCCCCGCGGTGACAGTGCTGCAGTGGGGCACACACATCCGAGTCCCGCCCCCAGCTACACATCTGCACCTTCCTCCACAGGCTGCTGCACAGAAAGGATAACAACCTACCTACGCTGCCAGCAACGGCTTGAGGGGTGGATCTGGCCTTGAGTCTGAAGCTCCTGGGAGCCACGCAGGAAAATTCAGTACCCATGGCTGGCTGCATGTGGTGAATTTGGTAGATCTCAGCTCCAGGCCCCACCCCACCAATGGCCAGACACAGTGGACAGGCCAAGAGCTGCCCAGGCCATGGAGACTTGCCCTGGCCATGGGGGCAGGGCCATGTGGGTATAAGGGGGCCTGGCCCTGCCGATCCCCCAAGGGCCCCTCTCCAGTCCTGCATCCACCCACTGGTTTCACGCTGAAATGCATTCCATGCAAATGATCAGCGACTGGGCAGATTAGCTCATTGGAAATTTGCACTGAGCATCCGTGCTGGAGCTGGACAAAACCAGGCAGCCCTGAGCCCTCACACTCCTGCATTCCAACCCTCTGCCCCAGCCCGGAGCCTCCTCCCACACTCTGAACCCCACAGCGCACCCCCGCCCCACGAATGTTATGTCCACCCCTATGGAGATACGGGACACCTCACCTCCATATGGGTGCACATAACAAAACGAATTCCTCATGTGGGTGGGAAAAATTGGAGGAAACGCTGGCTGCCAGCCCTGAGCACCCTGGGACTATGAGAGGGGGCAGCAGGACAGATTGAGGGGACCTGACCCCGCTGCAGGGGAAGGGCAGAAGGGGGCAGGCTAGGGAAGGTGGTTATCATCCTGCAACATCCCCCGCACTCTGACCGCACCCTCACGACAGGGAGGCTGCGCTCCCCTGGCCCAGAAGCCTGGCAGCATTTTGGGGACTAGCTGCAGGTGTGAGGGTTAGGCCAGAGGTGCAGGATTTGTGAGGCCATGAGCCACCAGGGGCTGCCCCTGGGGAAACCTCCTCCTGCTCCGGGGGCAACTGGCTCCTTACACAGGATGGTTGACAGGGCCCTTCAAAGCTGGACCCTGTGAGATCAGCCAAGCACCCAGGCGCCTCCCCCGACAGGCAGCGCTCCCGGCTTGGGGGGCAGGGAGCAAACCTGTAGTACAGGCAGGGGTCGGGGGAGAAACGTGAGAATCAGAGTCTCTGCTCCAGGCTGGGGGGAAATTTCCAACCCCATTGTTCTATGAATGGGTTCAGCAGAGGCACTTTAGTGGGGCTGGGCTCCAGTGCACCTGTTATCCTGGCTCCGTGGGTTGGGCTGTGCCGGGGAGTGGGGTGCCCCCCAGCCAGATGAGGCTGGAAGGAACAGAAATCAAACAAGGAGCGAGGACTATTTGGCTCCTCTTGCCCAAGTGGTCAGCATGGGCATGTGTGGGCAGAGGGGGCGTTCTAGGGCCAGGGGTGGGCAACGTTTTGGCCTGAAGGCCCCATTGGGGTTGCAAAATTGTCTGAAGGGCTGGGTAGGGAAGGCGGTGCCTTCCCAAACTGCCTGGCCCCACCCCCATCTGACCCCCTCCCACTTCCTATGCCCTAACTGCCCCCCTCAGAATCCCTGACCCCTCCAAACCCCACTGCTGCTTGTCCCCTGACTGCCACTCCCGAGACCCCCCCACCCCAACCACCACCCAGGACTCCTCCCCATCTCTAAGGCCAGCTGCTCCTTGTCCCCTGACCACCCCCTCCTGAGACCCCCCACCTTAACTGTCCCCCAGAACCCCCCCACCAAACCCCCTCACTCCGTCCCTCGACTGCCCCACTCCCTAGCCACCCGCCCACCCTGCAACAGACCCCCAGGACTCCCATGCCCTATCCAACACCCCCGTTCCCCTGACCACCCCACCAACAACCTCCACCCCCTGCTCCCTGTCCCCTGAATGCCCCCCAGAATGCACTGCCCCTTATCCAACCCCCGCCCATGCTGCTCAGAGCAGCGTGTCTGGCAGCCATGCGGACGGACGGAGCCAGACACACTGCCCCTCAGAAGCGCTCAGTGTTGCCCCGCAGAGTGCTGCCCACATGGCAGCAGGGGACTAGGGACAGCAAGGAAGTAGCCCAGGTGAGGCTTTCCCAGCTCGGAGCTCTGGAGCCAGGCAGGACGGTCCCACGGACAGGATGGGGCCTGCGGGCTGTAGTTTGCCCTGTTCTAGGCCCAAGACGGGGTAAGGTGAACTGTGGAGCGAGCTCCTGCACTGGGCCCAGCCCTCAGGCATCCCCAAGCACATCGCCCCCACTCAGGTCCTTGCCCCATCCCAGGCATTGCCATCCTCTCCCCTCAGCCTGCCAGGCCTTGCCAGCTCTCTGGGAAATCCACACTCCTTTGGGCTCCTGCCCTTCCGTGAATGGGGGGCACATCCCAGGGGCAAGGGGACTGAGGGCCCCCATTCAGGGCAGGCCTTGCTGGGATAGAAGCTCCTTCTCCTGGGCAGGTTCCTCTGTCCCAGGCCCAGTGAACAAGGTGGGTGCAGCAGCTATCCTCAGGGGGTGATGGTAGGGGGCAGGCAGATGCCCCTGCACGGCCAGCCGGCCCGAGAGCACTGTGTAGCCCCAGCCCAGAAATACCCTGCATGGGCTGGAGCCTATGTGGCATAGTGCTGCTGCCCTCCGCCCAGCCAGCTGTGTGTCCAAGGCCCCATACTGCTCACCGCTCAGGAGGATTTTTAAAAGTGTTTCGTGCAATGACACCCTGAGCAATGGGGCAGACCCAGGCATGTAGAGGGTCGTCCCCCCAATCTGTAATTGAGTTCCCAGCCCAGTCCTGGCTCTAAGCAGCCCTACAGAGCTTCCTTGCAGAACAAAATCCCAGGAAGCATCCAGCCCAGCCAAGCCCCAGCAGAAGCCAAGGGGCAGCAGGATGGACCAAGACTTGACCCCCGCCCAGGGAGCAGGCATGGGGTAGAGGTGCCTAAGGCCACTGACTCCAGCCTCCCCTCACCTCAAACACTTTAATTGGGTTCCAAGCCCTCGTACGTGGAGAACATCACACAAAGCGATGCCCTCCCCAAGCCCACCCACGGCACATGGTCCCCCATACAGCACCTCCACCGCACAGCCGGGGGGAAGGGGAGGGAGAGGCCCATGTGACGCCTCCAGAGAAGGGCTTGGTGTGGGGAGGGGAAGAGGTGTCCCCCCAGGGCACAGTTATCAGATGCCCTCTGGTAACAAGAGCAGCCACTCAGGGCAGGACCAGCTGCAGGCCAGCCCCAGCAGGGCACTGGCTCCATGGCACAAAGGCTCCCTGAGGCAAGAAGGTGAGGGGCAGGCCCCCAGCCCCTTTAGGCTGCGGCGAGCGGCCCCGTCCCACGCACACGGCCGGGATTCTGCTCCCACCGGAGCAAACCAGTCAGAATCCACTTAGCGCTGGGCTCTGCCCTGCCCCGAGCAGGGGGCCCCGGGAGGGCGCTGCCCCCCTCAGCCCACGAGGACGCTGAAGCCGCAGTGGAAGCGGTTCTTCCAGTGGTTGAGGAAGGCGCCCAGGGCCAGGGTGACGGGCAGAGGCGGCAGCTTCTTCTCTAGGACGCCCCCCACGCACCAGTTACTGTCCAGGAGGCCTGCGGGAGAATGGACAGGAGCTGGGCAGCTGGGCGCATCCCCCTCTCAGCAACCGAGAGAGACGGAGCCCTGGAGCCCAGCCCACACAGCTCAGACCCCCCCCCCCCCCATTCCCAGCTGGAGAAACCTCGGACGGGTCCCGGACTCCAGGTCATCCAGCTCCACCCCAGAGCCCAGTGCAGGGCTGCTCCTGGCCCCCTCAGTGCCCGACACTCACAGCATGTCCCCCCCCCGCCCCCGGGCAGCGGAGCCTGCTGGGAGCCCCAACAATGCAGCAGGTGCCTTGGGGCCATGAGCAGACCCCCAGCATGCCCCCCTGAGCCTTGGGGACCAGGTTGCCGGCTCCTCCTCCCCAGTCCCAGCTCCTTTGGGGCTCTTGCTGAACCAGGGGGGCCAGGACCAGGAGCCCTCGGCCAGAGAAACAAGTGATGGAGCAGGAGCCGCCAGCGAGAATGCAGGGAACCAGGCTGGGGGAGGGGAGGAGCCAGGCTTGGGGGAGAAGGGGAGAGAGCCAGGCAGCCCCGAGTGTACCCAGGGGAGACACAGATGGGGAGCTCTCCCGGGGCTAGGCTGAGCGTTGATCACCTGCTGCCCCCTGGCAGTGCCAGGGGCCAAGTCACAGGGCAAGCTGGCTGCAGTCTCCACCCCTTGTGCTCCCAGCACTCAATGTGGTTGGTCCCACACAGCCAGACCGGTGCCCTGCTCCTGCAGGAGAAAGCCCTGCGTTGGGAGAGCGCCACGCTGGCTCAGGAATGGGGCCTTTCCCCTCTGGAGGGCGCCAGCTCCAGTCCAGCCCAAGGGCGGAGGGACTCAGGTGGGTGATAGGAGGCTTTTCCCCTCTAGGGGGCACCGGTTCTGATCTGGCCCAAGGGAGAAGAAACTGAGTTGGGGATATGGGGTGCCCGCTATGGTCTGGCCCCAAAGCAAAGATGCTTATTGGCTCAGGGGAGATGGAATATGGGGCTTTTCCCCTCTAGGGGATGCTGGCTCTGGTCCAGCCGCAGGGTTAGGGGCCTGGCAGGCTCAGAGGAGATGGGATATGGGGCCTCCCCTGTAGGGGGCTGTGGCTCCAATCCAACCCTGGGGGTGGGGGACTTGCTGGCTCAGTGGGTGGGTGGGAGGCGGAATGGGAGATTTCACAAGCCCTGGGCAGAGGCTTCTAGCCCTTTTCACTAATAATACAGCCTTACTAGGATTCGAACAGATCTGCTGTGTGTAATGGGCCCTATACTGCTCATGAACGGGGAGATTCCCCTGTAGCTCAGGGGCTCTAGCCCTATGCTGTGGTAGCCGAGGGATTCTGCTTCCATGCTCGCTACCACGAAGCCTCAGGATGGTGCTGGGAGCCAGACAGAGAAGCTGGGACGTTCCCACATGGCACTGAGGCGCAAGGGGAGAGCGGACACATGAAAGGCTCCAGGCCTGGGCCATCGCTTGGCAAGTGGGCAGAGGGTACCAGAGGCCAAAAGCTCTGAATGGAGTTGGGAAGACCCCAGCAATGAACATCCTCAGTCCAAGTTCCAGTCAGCTCCCGGCAGGACCACACAGCTATGTTGAGGTAGGGCACCTTCTGGCACTGTGAGGGCAGGGAGTTTGTGGGTCCAATGGCCCTGGAGATGCCTTGCCCCCTGGAAGAGGCTGGTACAGCCCTGCGCAGCCCCCTACCAGAGTGAGAGCTGGCTCGGCTCCACACTCACCTCGGAAGACCATGTTGGCCTGGAGCAGGTTGAGCTGGTAGCCGAAGGCAAAGGTTGTGTCCTGCAGCCGGGTGTTGGCCTCAAACTCCACCCCGACCTGCACCTGGAAGGGAGGAAGCGCAGGGTGAGAGGTGCCCCATGGCTGCCCTGGAGGAAGGGGGCAGCCCTGAGGGGGCCGGGCTCACCTGCTCATTGGCTCTGTGGTAGTAGCTGGCATGGGCCCCGCCATAACCAATGTTCAGGGTCGCCACCCACTTGAGAGCTGCATAGAAACAGAGGGAGTGAAGCTGGCAAGGGGGGCAGGCCTGGCGTGGGGCTGGGAACAGCCTTTCACTCACCCAGAAGTGGGCTGGGGTGGAAGCCTGGCCGGGAGGGGACAGCTCAGGCGGGCACTGTACAGGCTTCCCCCGCAACGCCCCTCTGTGCTGAGAGACAGCCCCTGCTATCCCAGACAATCCTCCGCCCCCCGCGATGCCTCCCACCCCGGGGTCTCTAAGCCGTGCCATCCCATGACATTTCTGTGCTCCGGGGCTGGGCCAGCCTCCCCCACTTTCCCAAGGCTCAGCTCTGACCCGGGCAGGGCTGGAGCAATGACCAAACCAGGCTCATACCTGTGTACTTCCCGGCGAGGGTGACGATGGCACCCTCCTCGCCCGGGCGCCGGTGATACACCATCTCCCCGCCCAGCACCAGCCGCGAGGTCACGCTCTGCAGGAAGTGCGCCACCACAATGACTGCATGGAGGGAGAGACCATTAGCGCCGGACCCCGACACTCCCGCCCCATAGCTACACATGGCGCCTTCCAGCTCCGCATGGGCACCAGCCCCACCTCCCGGGGCCAGCCGACAGGAAACTGAGGCACCGAGCAGGGAGGGGCCTGCCCAAGGTCACAGTGACTCGGTGCCAGAACCAAGGAGTCCTGATTCCCAGCCCCGCACACTAGCCCACGCCCACTGCCCCATCTGACATGGGGGGGCTCATCAGCCCCACAGCACAGAGCCAGCTGCCCCACTGCTAGCCCCAGAGCAGTGTGGCCATACGGCTGGGCACCAGGCTGTCCACACCCGGTAGGGGTGGGAGGGGCTGCAGGCCTTGGGCAGGAAGTGGGTGGAAGGAGCCAGTGGCAGATGAGTTTAGGACAGGAAGTGAGGCAGGACAACGGGGCCCAAGGGTTGGGGCTCACCTGATTGGCTGAGCACGTCGGGGTTGCCCAGCGTCAGCGTGGCCGTGTAGTCGTCGCCACGGAGCTCCCCATCAAACTGCCACGTCAAGAACCGAGCCTGCTGCGTCTGCAGGGAGCGGCGGGGGCTTAGGCGGGGGCGCAGCACCCCCGGCCCCATCCTCCCCATGCCCTGCCCTACCCTTCCCACCACCCCCTCCTCTGCCCCACCCTCCCCATGACCCCTCTCCCCTGCCCACACCTCGCCCACAGCCCCACCTCCATCACAGCCTCACCCTATCACAGCCCCACACTCTGCCCTGTCCCACACCACACCCATTGGCCCCATCTCATCACAGCCCCATGCCTCACCCTACAGCCCCACCACCAACCCTGCCCCAGTCTGCCACCCCATCACATCCCCATGCCCCACACTGCCCCACAGCCCCACTCTATCACACCCCATGCCCCACACTGCCCCACAGCCCCACTCTATCACATCCCCATGCCCCACAGCCCCACGCCCCACACTGCCCCACCCAATCACAGCCCCAGGACCCCACCCCGCCCCATGTCCTCATGCCATCATGAGGGCTCACCAGGGGACCAACCAGTAAATCTCGCCTCTATCCACTCTCCTTCCCTCAGCAGCTGGGGCCGTGACCTGACTGTCCCACCCTGCCCCTCTCAAGCCCCTTGGAGGGCCCTTGCTAGAGTTCCGGGTACAGCTTGGCACCGGGGAAAGCAGAACCAGGCCCTGGCAGAGATGAGCAAACCCAAAGGAGGTCCCAACCCAATCCAGGGCAGATCCCCCTGCCGCACTATGATCATAGGGGGCATTCCTGCTCCGCTCCGCCTCCCGGCGCTCTGCCCAGCCTCTCCCCGGCCCCATGGCGCTCCGCCCAGCCTTCCCTCCATCAGCACAGCACACCACCCCAGGAACTCCACCCAGCCTCCCAACACGACCCTACAGCGCTTCTCCCTAGGACCTCCACCCAGCCTTGCCCCTGCCCCACAGCACTTCACCCCGCCTTCCCCTGGCCTGGCCCCAGCCCTCCACCCAGCCTCCCGCCCAGTCCCACCCAGCCTTCCCCTTCCACAGGTCCTACCCCAGGACCTCCACCCAGCCTTCCCCACCTACTCCCCTCAGCCCTGGGGTACTCCACCCAGATTTGCCCACAACTACCCCTGCATTTACAGCCTCCCCAGGCAGTTCCAATTCCCTGTTCCCCCGCCCCAAGCACAGTGCTCCCATGATAGAGGTAGGGGAGCAGGGTCTGTCTACAGCCACAGCTCTACAACCTAGGGGCTGCAAAGAGCCCAGCCAGGTGCTGGGAGAGAACACTGGGCCTCTCCCTTGCAGACTGCCAGGGGCCACAGGCACGGAGGGAGAAGTCCCTATACACCCCCCAGAGCAAGGGGGCTGGGTCTATCACAGTTCCCACTGCACACAGAGGGAAACAGGCACAGAAATCACCAGGTAGCGTTAGAACAGGAAAGGGGAACCCAGAGCCCTGGTTCCCCACTCCTGCTCTAGCCACTAGTCCATGCTGCCCTCAGTGCTCCAATGCTTCTGTATGGAGAAGAAAAATGGAAGCCCCTCCCCCAGCCTCAGCCCTCTCCTTTCCGGGCCAGGGCGCCCAAGGCAGTGCAGACTGGCTGGGATCCAGCCCCCGACCCCACAGGGCGTCAGTGCGGCCAGATTAGCAGCTGGGAGAGCGCCAAGGTCCTAGCACTTAACTGGCAGTATCAGCACTTCGAACCACACACACACAGCCAGCCTCTCGCAGTCTGCCCCGTGCCCATCCCCCGCCATCTCCACACACACACACAGCCCCCCCTTCCCACACCCCGCTCCCCCCCTTCCCACACCCCACTCCCCCCCACCTCCTTACATGCCCAGCCCCCCTCCCCATATCCTGCTTCCCCCAACTCCACTTACACACCCAGCCCCCCTTCTCCCCATGCCCTGCTCCCCCTACCTCCACACACATGCCCAGCCCCCTTCTTCCCCATGCCCTGCTCACCCTACCACCACACACATGTCCAGCCCCCCTCCTCCCCGCACCTCCACAACCCCCCAGTGCCTCCACACATAGTCCACACCACACCTTGCCCCCCTAATACCACTCCTGCCACCCCATGGCGCTCCGCCCAGCCTCCTGTTCCCCACTCCACCCTCTGCCTCCCCATGCCACACCCACACGCCCTGCCCCATACCCCTCTCCCCCGCTAGCCCAGGCAGGGCCTCACCTGGAAGACGGCCTTGGTGCGGATCTGCTCCGCCACAAGGTGCAGCAGCTGAGCGTTGAGGCTCCCGCAGTTGTCGATGTCCCCGATGAGCATGGGGAAGGTCTGCAGGGAGAAGGGGCACGGCGCTGGGTCCCTTCGAGGGAGCCCCACGCCAGCTGCACACACCCCAGGGATGGTGCAGTCAGCAACTCCGGTGGCCCCCAGGCTCTGGCAGGGGAGCCACCTGCCTAGGGAGACTCCCCATCCCCTCTCCTCAGGGGTGGGGTGCGGCGAGTCTGCCGAGTCTCCTCAGCCTGGCTCCTGGGAGCACTAGCTGTGTTAGGGGCCCTGCACCCAGCCCTGCCAGCTGGAGCTCTGCCCCCATCCCATGCCTCCCTCACCCCACCTCTCGTGTGTAGGGCTCCCGACTGAGCACAGGCTGGGCTCTCCTGCTCCCCCTGGTGGCATCTTCCAAGCTCAGCGCTTCCAAAAGGAGAGAGCGGACAGGGGGCTAAACCCCGACACTTCAACCTGATCCCCATTCCCACCCCTCCCTCCAAAAGCCTCAGGAACATGCCCCACACAGACCGACACACGAACACACAGCCTGGGAAGCCCGTTCAGCACTGGGCCCTGGAGGCAGCTCGGCTGGGGGGGGTCTGCAGCATCCAGCCCCCCTCCACCGTGCTGCAGCGTGACCACAAGGAGCCCCCCTCCACCCTCCTGCAAGGAGGGGCACTCAGAGCCAGCTTGTGGCCACAGGGTCATAAGCCCCTCAGGCACCTGGTTTGTCTAGCCCCCCTTATAAGAACCTGGCAACCTGGTGCCCACTGGATGCTCACATGAGCAGGATTCAGGGATTCTAACCCACATGGGGAGTGAGGAGCAGGGCTGGCTCCCAGAAGAGCCAGGTCCCAGGTCATACATCCACCCGGCAGGCCGAGGGAATCTCCTACCAGGGCTCAGTCATTCACCTGCCAGGGAACACAGCCAATGTGGGGGTGCCATACCTCCCTCCCCAGGGGACCCCTCCCACTGCTGGGGCAGATCAGGGTCCCAACTCTCACCCAGCTCCCAGGCCTTGACCGCCATTAGCATCTCTCCCAGCTCTGCTCCTCCCTAGCACCAGAGCAAATCTCCAGTGTTCACAGACATGCTTCATGTACCCTCTGCCCACTTGGGGAGCTCCGGGTCAAACCTGCTGCAGAGATAGGGGTAGGGATCCAAGTCAGTTGGGGGTGGGGATGGGGATAGAACCCAGGAGTCCTGGTCATACCCCCTGCTTTCATGGGGAGATTTTCTAGCATACTCAGTTGCCACCAAGTACTTTGGAGGATCCCTCTCACCTCACTGAGAACAAGGGGAGCTGTGGGGTGCTGAGATCTGGGCATCTCAGACCCCACTTCATCTTGGCGCTGAGAGCTGAATTTAGATGCCTAGCTCCCAGCTTCTACTCCAGCCCCCTGTGCATTTGGGTCCCAGCTCACCTCAGTGGGGCTGAGCTGCCGGTCTCCCACGTAGGTGGTGTTGAAGTGGTAGCTGGACTGGCCGACTGTGCTCATGTGAATGGTGTGGGTGACCTGGGGAGGACACAAGTGGGTCAGGCTGTGCTGGGGTAGGATGCTGTGTACAACTCTCCAGCTCCTTACAGCCAGCCCAGCCAGTGTGGACAGAGCTACCTGATCACTGCCCCCTACAGCCCAGCCACACCTCCTGTTCTCCAGGGCCTCCTCCATCTCTCTGGGGCTGCAGGACCCAGAGAGTACAGCCCCCCATTGGCCACCCAGTGTGAACCTGCCAGGTTGCACTGCACACTGGGATGTGTAGTCTCTGCAGGCTGCATCTCCAGAGCAAACATTGGGGTGCGCATGTCCTGACACCGCTCAGAAGAAGGGTGGGGGAGGCGACAAAGCCCCGATTCGTTGAGCCAATGTCCTGCCCAGATCCCGGCAGCATCGTCCCTTCAACACCCCAGCCAATCCAGCCACTCAAATGGCCTGTCGGTGGGTACTGAGTTGGAAATGCCCATATCCCCCACCTCCTGCCCCCCAGGCTTTCCTGGCTGCCAGCCCCTGAAGAGGGGCCAAGACATGCACTGGAGGGGACCCTCCAGCTCCACAAGGGGAAGCAGGTGCTAAGCTAAGGCCTGGAGGGTCTTGGGGTGGAAAGCAGCTAGAGACATGAGCAGCAACTGACCTGGAAGTGGCTGCTCAGGGCCTTGTTGATGATCAGCTTCACCCCTTCCATCTGCTGGGGGAACACTTCTGCAAGGAGACCGGGCAGAGAGGAACTCAGACACACAGCACAAGGGCCCATGGAGCCAGAGACAGGGCCACTGGCTCCTCTATGCTCTGGGCCCCACTGCCGGGGCCAAGCTCAACAAGGATAAGTTGGAGGAAAGGCAACTTGGGGTTTTCCCACTCATCCTCCCTCAACCATTATGAGTCCAGGGTTTGGACCTCAGCTTCCCCAGCCGTCTAACATGAGTTAACTCCCTCCAGTCTGCACATGGTCACTTGTAACGGTGCATTCACAGAACAGGACCTCAGAAACACAGGAGAGCTGAGTGTCACAGCACCCGTTATGGGAGGCTCGAACAGCTGGGATTTCCCCACAAACCCAGTGCCCCTGCCCTAGCCCCTGCAGCACCCCCTGCTGGCAGTGGCTAGCAGAAGAGCACTCTCCAATCCCCTCAGCATGCCTCTGTACCAGAAGGGGTGGCCCAGACTCACCTTTGCATTTCCGGTGGAGCTCATCAAAGCTGCCCGGGTTGGTAAGCGGCTCCTCCCGGCGCAGAGGTCTGTGCAGGATTGGTCCCAGCACGTTCCCCATCACTCCTCAGGCCGCTCCGCCTGGCCCTGGGATGCAGGGATATAACCGCCCTCCAACCACCCTCAAATCCCTGCCTCCAGTCCCAGGAGGGAAGGCCCAGAGAGTTAGGGATCAGCAGGCACCTGCAGGTTCCCCGCTCAGAACACACCCGGCTGCCCCCCCACACATGACAGCCAGCGGGGTCCCACGCCTGCACGGAGCTGGGCTGAGATCGTGTTCCCACTCCCTGGCCCTTTGGGCCCGCACCCCACAGCACAGCTCGGAGCCTGGGAGCGGGGCTGGCTGCCCACAGGGGCTGGAGTGGAGAGAGGGGGTAATTGCCCACAAGGCAAAGGGGAAGAGGGAACAGGGGAGCTGCCCTAGGTGGGGGATGGAGGCTGGGGCAGTGGGGTTCCACGGGAGGGGATACAGGAGTGCAGGGGGCTGGTAGAAGGAACTCCCCGGGAAGGAGCTGGGGGGCTGGACACAGGGGGTTCCCCAGACAGGGGCTGGGGGGCTCCCCGGCCGGGGGGCTGCCCCGCACGGTGCCTCTGGGTGCTGCCGCCCCGGCTGCCCCTCGCCCAGCGCTCACACGACCCAGCCCCCGCACTAGGCTCCGCTCACCCTGCTCTTGCTGGGCGCGGCCATCTTGCGCCCGGGCACCGCCCTCGCGGGAAGTGGCTTCACAGGAGCGGGCACCGCCCCAGACGCCATGTTGGAAGAGGGCACCCCGCCCCCCATGTGCCGTCGGGCCGGGCGGGTCAGTGGGGCGGAGCCATGGGGGGCACAGGGTGAGGGGAGCGGCTGTGGACTGAGGCTCCGGGTGCTTTGCAGATTCACTTCTTTGTACCGCTGGTTCCCGTTAATTATCCCTTGTGTTGCTAAGCGCCCCTCACCTTGGTATCTGACCCCCGCCCTGGCAATGCCTTGGGGTTTGCTCTCTGACCCATTACCGTGCCACCGAGCCTTTGGATGTCAGCAGCACTTGTGGGTCCTGTGACCCTGGACAGCTCCTGTTGCCGCTCCATGCCTCAGTTTCCCCATGTATACAATGGGGCAGTGATACTGACCCCTCCCCCCCGGCTGCTGGAGGGCCGGGGTCACTAGTGTCTGTGAAGCACCTGGTGGTCACTAGCCCTCCCCCATTGTTTTTGGTTAAAGAGGGAAGGGCCCCTGGAGGCCTGCACTAACCCCAGTGCAGGTAGCACCCTCCCGCTCCCTGCACTTTCTGTGGGACACTCCCTCTTCTGAGCCATTGGCACCCCTACTATGCGCTGTTAGCTCCCACCCCCAGGTGGCTGTATTTTCAGGGGGGCTGAGTGATCCCTCTGGTTCGATGACTGTGCCTGGCGGGGACTCCCCCTCCCCCCCACCAGGACCAGGGAGGTTCCTGCAAGAGGGCGGAGGCTCATTAATATGTATTAATACAGAATGTGAGCGCCCCAGGGGCCGGTCAGAGCAGGGCCTATGGTGGCGATAGTTGTGCCTCACTCCCGATCCCTGGCTTCTTCTCCTTGCCAGCGCTGGGGTGTGGGACCCACACTGAGCTATTTCCACCTCCTCCCCTCCACCCATTGACAGGACCCATGGGAGTGGGCTCATAGACTTGTAGCTCAGAAGGGACCCTCCTGATCATCTAGTCTGAGACCTCTGCACATTACGGGCCACAGAACCTCCCCCACCCACTCCTGTAATAGACCCCTAACCTCTGTCTGAGTTACTGATGTCCCATTATAGAGAATCCATGGCCACGGGGCTTCCTAGCAGTGGGTCTGAGCAGCTGCAGTTTCCTGCCGCTGGGCTGGGTTTGAGGGTGTTTCCAAGCTGGGGGGCTGGAACTGGCTGGAGCACAGCACTGGAGGAGCTGGCTGCTGAATGAGGGAGTGGATGAACAGGGAGGGGGGCAGGGGAAGTTGTAGGGTGCCATACATCTGCAGGGGTAAGGGGGGGCCTGTTTTCACCTTGCTCCAGCTCTCTATTCTGAGGGGGGAGGGAGCCCCTTTCTCCCAAGAACCTCCTCCCATGACCCTCGATCACAGGGCGCTCGGTTGACCAGGTGGTCCCGCTGCAGGTTGGGTCCTGGCCATGTCGCCTCAGGCCTGGCATGTTAGTGACTCCCCCACCTCGCTTAAAGTAGAGGCGCCTTCTGCACCCTGTGACCCAGCTGGAGCAGGGCCCTCACTGGCCAGTTCCCAGCCCCTACTGGCTCTCCAGGGCCCACTGCCTCCCTGCTGTCAACACAGGATGTTCCTGGAAACAGAATCAAACAAACGAAGTGGGGGAGGGATCCTGGCAGGGGCTCCGCGCTGCCCTCATGTTATCTGGCTGTGAGGACAGGAGCCCAGCAGGACCTGCGCCCTCGCATCCCCCTAGGGCTTGTGACCTGCCTGTCCTGGGTGTGTTCCCACTGTGGGGAAGGAGCCTAGAAAAGGTCTGCCCCAGTGCTGCCCGTGGGGGGATGGCACAGGGGAACATGGGGCCTCTCTCAAAGCCTCCTGTGCCAGGGAAGCAGCCAGGTGTGGGAGCAGCCACGCAGCCCTTTGGCGGTGCCACCTGACCAGGATAGTTTGTGCTGGACTGCAGAAAATGGGGTGAGCCCAAACTGAGCCCCGGACACCTCTGGGCTTTACGAGAGTTCCTGCCTGGGCCCTGCTTTGGGGGTGGGGCAGGTGGAGTAGGCCCATCTGTGTTGGAAGGTGGCCCTAGCCCAGAGGGCAGGGCGTGGGGCTGTGCCAACACAGAGCTAAGCTGTTTGCGATCACATTCTGTATGGGACACCAAACCTGTCCCCAGGGCAATGCTTGGGTTACAGATGCCCGGGGTTAAGTCAGGAAATGCTGGTGCTGAGATGAGCTGGGTAACTCTAACTGGGACCTATGGGCTGGGGGTGGGATGGGGCAGGACTGGGGGGGGCGGGGAGGGATGCTGCCGGCTCTTTCTTTGACTGGGACTCCGCTGTACACAAGGAGTGAGTGGCAGATTTTCACACACCAATGGAAAACCGGAGCTAGAAAGATGCACCAGGTAGGTGAGCGCACAGGGTGCGTCTCCTCCAACAGTCTGCAGCACGTCTGAGCAAATGGTTGGAGGAGAGGGATGAGGAACATGATGGTGCCCCTCACGAGGACACCAGGCTGCCCAGTTAGGAGCTCCAGACGCTGCAGCGAGCACCTCCCAGGGTTTGTCTATACTCACATCCTCTGGGCCTGGATGGGATCCTGGCCTCTGCTCTCGGTTACAGCCGGGGAATCCCCAGGAGCGGCGCCAGCAGGGTGACTCCGGCTTCACCCTGATGTCAGCAAGACCCTGATCTGGGCGGGTGACCCTGATCTGGGTGCATCCCCTCAAGCGCCCAGTCGTCCTGACATCGAGCCAAACCCATGGTCATTGCACGCTCCAGTGGAAAAGCAAATGGTTCAGTACCTCTGGATTGAGGGCTGGGCATCTGTAGGCACAGCAGCATGGGGGGTGGGCCTCACCCTGCATCCTAGCGGTGTCTGCAAGGCCAGCCCAGCTGCAGAACCCCAGCCCACACCCGACCTGCATGGGGGAACAGAGGCTGCCAAACTAGGCCATTCCCTCCTCCAAGGCCCCACACCAGCCGAGCCTTCCCCCCCGCCTGGGCTGTCCTGGCACATGCCCAGTGGAGCACTGCAGCTGGAGGGTTCAGGGTGCCCCCGTGCCCAGAGGGCTGCACACTTGGGAGAGTGAGGGCTGCAGATCTGCCCTGCCCTTCTGGGCTCAGGGATTTGTTAGCCCTGTAGCTGGCTGCCCCAAGGCCTCATCTCCCCACAATCCCATGGCCGGGGAAGCCACAGGGCTGCTAGTACTGGGCCAGCTCCAGGGACCTGCATTTGACAGCGGGAGAGAGCCAACAAGCCACTTTCTGCTGCTACTGGCTGAGGAGCTTTGTCTGAGTTAGGGAACCTCTCTGCCGGCTGCACTGCGGAGCATCCGATGGGCCCACCCAGCCTGGCCTGTGGCAGGGGAGACGAAAGCCCCTCCTAGGTGCTCTGAGCAGTGGTTAGGCACAGGAGAGGGAGTGCTGCTCCTGGCTCTCTCGCACAGGTCACGCCTTGGCTCTGTGCCTCAGTTTCCCCAGGGGCTGATGGCCTGAAAAATAAATGCTGTTTGAGGGCTCTGAGATCCTCCAAGGACAGGAGCTGGGGAACAATGAGCGCTCTTCCACCCCGCTTCGCTGCACAGCTTAACCTAGACTATCCCATCCCCCCTCCCCCCTCCCCGCTGACTCATCCTGACATGTTGGAGGTTAACGGTCAGTGAGTGATAAGATTAAGCCACACTGGCCTTCACCCGGTGGGTCAGAACTGCCCCTGGGCACAAGGGCGGTGGGGCGGGGGGGACACTGGACCAGTCCAGGCAGGACAGCTTTGAAGGAGAGCAGGGGCTGGTGGGGTGCAGTGAGCCAGGAGACTTCTTCCCCCAGCCTGCACTCAGCTTTCCCCTGCAGGGCTCCAGGTCAGCTAGCAAACCCTGGCTGCCAGCAGCCACAGCCCCATAGATCAGACACCCCGGGGGGCTCCAGCCCCATGCCCTCCTGCCAAGTACTGGGGCCCTTTCCCATGGCAAATGCTGGCTAATCCTCTAGGACAGGAGTGGGCAAACCTTTCGGGCTGAGGGCCACATCGGGTTTGGAAAATTATATGGAGGGCCGGGTAGTGAAGACCCTGCCCCCATCCGGCCCCCTCCCACTTCCCAACCCCTGATTGCCCCCTCAGAATCCCCGACCCATCCAACCCCCCTGACCTTGTCCACTGACTGCCCCTTCCAGAGACCCCTCACCACTAACCACCCCCCAGGACCTCATCCCCTACCCAACTCCCCTGCTCCCTCTTCTTTGACTGCCCTAATCCCTATCCATCCTCCTGCCCCCTAATCACCACCCCCCGGAAAACCCCACCCTCTATCCAACCCACCCTGCTTCCTGACTACCAGCTCAGCCCACAGCCTTGGGTCCCACCCGGCCTGCCCCATCTGCTTCCTGGGGTAGCCCATCTACTAGAGCTAATCTAGAGCCCTTACCCGTGATGGCCAATTCCTCCCTCAACACCGAGCCCATCTGGCCAGGTGTACAGTGCTACCCGGGGCGGGGGCAGGGGGGAAGAGGCGGTTCAGGGATTCCTTCCAGACCCTTGCAGTGACCTGTCCTGAAGCCTGATACCTGCTCCACCTTACAGTGAGGCCCAGCCCCAGAACTCCCTCTTGGGCAGACACATCCAGGGCTGCAGTAGATCCTTTCCTAATGTGTAGGCACTATGGGGGGAAGAGACAATGCCAGCGGGGTGGGTGCCACCCCAGAGCATGTCCTTTGTGGCTCAGCCTGGCACGCCACTGCCTTGCTCCTCCGCTGTGTCTCGTTCATAGTCGCCTTCCTGACACCTTCCCCTGCCTGGGGCCCAGTTTATCAAGGCCATATAACAATACCATCTCCTTTGCCCCCCGCCCCTCCAGGCCCAAACCCTTCCCCTTGTGCCAGGATTCCACCACCCTGGGGCTGTGCAATGGGTCTGCTTCCCCAGCCCCCCCGCAGCCGGGCTCCAGCCCTGCTTCCAGGGGCTCCCTGCTCCTAGGGTCACCCCACAGCCAGGCTTTAACCAGCTCCCTGGTTAACACCTGGCCCCATTCCCAGGGCATCTGCTGCTCCCCTAAACACGGTTCTGTAAAGGGGGGAAACGTAGCGGAACAGTGACTGCTGGCGCTGGGCACCACTAGCCCTTAAAGGGCACAGAGTGTGCTGCCCAGCAGAGCCTAGCCAGTGCCTCGGACATTGCCTGGTGACACCGGGGTTTGTCTGATGGCCCCATGCAGTGGCCAGCCCGCCCCCACCACGCGACCCTTAGCCCCGGCCTGTTTACCAGGGATTTGCCAGTTAGCGATTGTCCAGCACAGCATCAGCACATTCCCCTCCCCGGCACAGCCACCACCCTGCGGCCAGGGGACCAATAAGCGGGCAGAGCGGGCTGGCCCTGTGGGACGGGGGATATAAGCACCTGCAGCCCCAACCGAGGGGACAAGGCACTCGCTGTTCCTGACCAGTTTCTAGCCCAGGCCTCAGGTGAGCAGCCCAGCGGGGCGGGGGGAGGGGGGTGTTTACACAGATTTTGAATTAACGGTGGATTTTTTAACTGAGATTCACCCTCCCTGGGTGGTTGCGAGCTGCCCTCCCCCTCCTCCCCCACCTCGTCAGAGCCCGTCTGGCTTGTGGGCATGAGAGAGCCTCTGCCCAGGGCGCCGGTTCCGATCATGCCCCAGGACTGGATTGTTTGGGTGGTTGGTGCCACGTCTGCCACCCAACAGCGAGAGCCACCCTGGAGCTGGCCCGTGGTGGGCGGGCGCGGGGCACCCAGTGAGGCTATGTTCATACCCCTCTCTAGGCCGCCCATCAGATCCCCTGCCCCCATCACCCCCCCCGCCACACAGCGGCGGCTGCCAAAGGGCTCCCAGGCTGCAGGGGCAGGACAGGAGCCGAGGGATCCACTCCAAAGCCAGGGAAGCCAGGCGAATCTCACCCTCCTGTCGAGGGGCCCAGGGGAGCAAGAGTCAGAGACACCTCCTGTTGGAGCCCCTGCCATGCCCACAACCACCCCTCGCCCACTCCCTGCCCCAAGCTGAATAAGCCTTTGTCTCTGGGACTGTCCCGTCTCTTCGTCCCAGTCTCCCTGCTCAGCCTGCACTGCCGTCTGTGGCCTCCCAGGGACTCAGCCTAGGAGGGCGGGGAGGCAGGGATAGGCTGTGGAGAGCCCCCCTGGGGCCTGGCCGAGCTGAATGCCAGGGCAGAGGGCTAGTGTCGTGCTGTGGGGGGTCAGTAGCCTGAGCCCCGCCCTCCCCAGTTCTCAGGGGGTCCCCCTGTGTTTGGCCTGCTCAGAGCCCTTCTGTCCTACAGACACCGCCCAGACGTTACGCCCCGTGTTCCCCTCTGCCTCGCACTCCACAGCACCTACGCTGTTAGCCAGTGTTCCTGACCCTTCCCTAAAGGGGGTGCGCCTCCCTGCCCCCCCCCCCCACAGCCTTCCTGTGGCTGGTCTCCTTGTTAATGGGGTAATTAGCCCCCACCTGCCCCCCTCCTTGAGCCAGGGACAAGGGGACTGGCTGGGGCAGTTGCTGATTCCCAGCCCCCCTCTGCCCTGCAGGTCCCGGAGCGCAGAGCCTGTCACGATGAAGGTGTTGGTCTTGGCCATGGTGCTGCTCTGCGTGTGCTGCTTGGAAGGTAAGAGCCTCGCCAGGGCCTTGCTCCCCACCCCTGGCGCTGTCCGTCTGCTCTGGCCCCAGGATCATCGTGGGATGGGCCCCGCACCTCCAGCTCCCTAGGGGCCATTCCGCACGATCGGCAGAATCCGGATTCGCTGGCGAGTGAGGGTCTTCCCTGTACACTCCCGATCTCACCCTCCTCGCCACCCAGTGCCAGCCTCTTCAGAGAGGGAGGGGCTAGGTTAGAGGGTAGCAGAGAGAGTCAGGACTCCTGGGTTCTATTTCCAGCTCTGGGAGGGGGCGTGGCCTAGGAGGTTAGCACAGGGAACTGGGCACAATCTTTGGGGTCCTTCCCCCTGAGGCATCTCCTCACTCCCCCACTCCACTCCCTGGGGCTACCAAATCTCCTCCTGGTCTCCCTGGGGCTGATGGATCGCCCCAGCCCCACAGTTTGCATGAGGCAGGGGCCTAACCCAGTTCTCCGGGCCTCTCAGGTGCTGTGGTAAAGCGCGAAGCAGAATCTCCAAGCTCCAGCCTCTCGGATGTCTTCACCCAGTATGTCCAGACGGTGTCCGAATACCTGACCAAGCAGCTACCGGAGACGGTGAAGGTCGAGGAGATAAAGGCCCAGACAAAGTACGGCTGCAGTGCGGAGTGCGTGGGGGAGAAGTGCTGCCGCCCGGGCGTGGAGGGAGCTGGAGGGAAAGGGGCAGTGGGGAGGGAGTGCAGAATGGAAAGGGTCTGCTGGGTGCACACACAGCTGGAGAGCTGCTGCAGTGCTGGGAGAGCAGATTGGCTCTGCCCCTGCTCCAGAGCCTCCGACATGCCACCCCAGCCCATAGTAGCAAGGCAGAGCAGGCAGTGTGGGAAGGAGAGAAAAGCTGTAGTAGCAGAGTCCCAGGCTGCAGCAAGGATCATTTCCAGCCCAGTCCGCCTCACACAGGCTGAGCAGGGGGCCAGGAGCCAATGAGTCCTGTGTGAGCCTGGGCAGGACACAGGCCCGCTCTGTGCCTCAGTTTCCCCACACAGTATAGAGTGCAGTCCCCATGCCCAGTAAGCAGGCTGGGCCCCGGCTGCTGCGTCTCCCCAGCCAAGCCCTGCCCATCTCTAAGGAACCGGGTGTCTTTCATTCTAGGGCTTATCTGGATCGAGCCAATGAGCAGTTTTCGCCTATCCTCAAGCGGGTGCACTCCGAAGTCATGGAGCTCATCACCCAGATGGTGGAGACCGGGAAGAAGGCTGTGCAGTAGTGAGTGAGTGGCCGGTTCCCAACAGCCCCGCGGCAGCTGCCGAGCAGGGCTGGGCACTTTCCATGGCAGCGAGAGGAAGAGGCACGTGGGCCGATTGTGGCATTAAAGATCTGGTGGTATCACCTGATGGGGGGCAGGAACGGGGTCCCAGGAGCAATAAATCAGATGAGACCACTCACAGCGTCACGCGTGGTGCACAGGCCGGAGCAGAGGGCAAGCGTGTGAGCATGCAGCCGGCGGCATGGGTGTGCAAAGGGTGTGCGATGCAGGCAAAGCAGAGTCCTTGTCCTTCAGGCTCCCAGCCAGCCCCGCCTGGTGTGTTTGGATCAGCCTGGCTGTCAGCGTGTGCGCGTCACTGCCCCCTGCTGGAGGGGACTGAACCCATCAGCTGTGTGGCTATATTGCCCTCTACTGGCTGGACCTTTGGAAAGGACCAAAGTGCTCAGCGGTCCCCATGGAGAACAATGGAGAGTCTCCATCCCTCCACAGAGAACAGTGAAGGGCCCCCCCTTTCCCTCCCCCGGTGCGGGACAATGAAGAGGTTCTCCTACCCGCATCACAGCTGTAGTTGAGCGCCCCCTCATGGCCACTTATCGGTGTGCTATAAGGTGATCCAATCTCCGAGTCCCCAGTGTCGTTCCCCACCCCAGCCCCAGTCTGAACAGAGTCCAGGGATTGCCCCGGTCTCAGGGCACAGTCCTGGGGTGCAAATCTTCTAACACCACCCCTGGAGAGCTGCAACCACATGGCCCCCACCCAGCCCAGGTGACCCCCTGTTGCTTAAACACACCTGTAATGGGGTTGGGGGCAATCCAGACCAGTGCGAGGCTGTGTCACCACTTGCTGGGTGTGTCCCAGCGCTTTGTGGTTGTAGCTCCCAACCTGGGACACTCACAACCAGCCAAACAGCACACCGAGTCAGCGCCTGTGTGCTAGACAGTCCTAGGTCAGCTGCTCTGCCCCCAGCAGCCTGTTTATAGCCCCACTCTGGCTTCCACCAGCTTTGGTTACACCCAGCAAGGGGATCCCAGCCCTGAATTTCCCCCAAACCTTGTGCTCTGTAATGTTCTGCCCCCTCCTGGCCAGTTCAGAGAAATAATAAGGTTCATTTGTTCCTGTAAAGACACAAAACCCACCGGCTTGTTAACTTAACAGGGGTAACTATGCCTTTCTCTTTACACGCAGCACTGCGATGGCTTCTAGTAAAAACAGAACAAATATATGAACAATAGGACACAGGTTAAGTGATGCCAAGGAAAAGGAGTAAAGTTATAAGGAGTTCCAAGCAAATAGCAATGAAAAAGCATCTAAGAGTCTAAAACAGGGATGGGCAAACTTTTTTGCCCGAGGGCCACATTGGGGTTGCAAAATTGTACAGTGGGCCCGGTAGGGAAGGCGGTGCCTCCCCAAACAGGCTGGCCCCACCCACATCTGACCACTTCCCATTTCCTGCCCCCTCAGAATCCCTGACCCATCCAACCCTCTCTGCTCCTTGTCCCCTGACCGCCCCCTCCCGAGAACCCCCACCCTAACTGCCCCCCAGGATTCCACTTCCTACCTAACCCCCCCTGCTCCTTGTCCCCTGACTGCCCCAACTCCTATCCACACCCCCGCCCCCTGACAGACCCCCAGGACTACCACACTCTCTCCAGCCCCCACATTCCCCATCCCATGACCGCCCCCCAGAACCTCCGCCCCATCCAACTGCCCCTTTTCCTGTCCCTGTTGACCGCCACCTGGGACCCCCTGCCCCTTATCCAATCCCCCCTGGCTCCATTACTATGCCGCTCAGAGCAGTGTATCTGGCTCTGCATAGCCTGCTGGAGCGAGACACACTGCCCCACAGGGGTGCGCAGCCCTGCCAAAGCCAGACATTCCACTGCAGTGCTGCACAGGGGCAGCAGGACAGAGCACTGCCTGCATGGTGTATTGAGGCTGTGGGGGTGGGAAAATAGTGGGGGAGGGGAGATAAGAGGAGAGTGGGGAGCCTCCCCCACTGGGAGCTCAGGGCCGGGCAGGATGGACCAGCGGGCTGGATGTGGCCCACGGGCCGTAGTTTGGCCACCCCTGGCCTATAACTTAATCTAGCAAGATACAGGCTTGGTTCCAGGTGGTTTCTGACCAATGTTAAGATCCCAGAGACTTTAAACACCCCGCCTTGGTTAAGGACCCTTCTTTCTCAACTTGTAGGAGCTGCCTCTTTGTCTTGGTCTAATGATGGATGCCAAAGATGGCTTCTATCCTTGCTTATATCATCCTAAAATCAATAAGCTTGTTTCAAGAGGCAGGCTGACCTCATGTGGGCTCCCAGTCCCCCTGTATGTAAACAGGACTTCCATTGCTTTGAATCCACTATGCTTAATTAACATAAGAGACAGGTAAAAAGCTCTGACATTCCCTCCTGTCTCCTCATTTGCTCACAGACTTGAAAACATAATATCATGAAGTATCCGTATTTCCTCCTATGGTGTTTACTACAGATATTTTACAATGATAGTAATCACCAGCATGTCATTGGCTTTCAGAAAAGACCTCATGCTATACACTTCTACAATTGCTTATCGCTTGAGGTCTCCCCTTCCCCCCTATTTTTATAGACTCGTAAACCTTTGCAGTGGATTCTTTGAAAAGTAAAACCTAGACCAAGCTTCTCTCTCCTGCTGGGTTTATATGCCATGCTGTGTCCTTCCCGCCCTGCTAGAAGCAGGTTTGCCTTCACCCCTTGTTAGCTCGAAGGGTCTGTTTACATGATCTGTGAATACATTCTCATTAGTGACAAAGAGTCCCGTGGCACCTTATAGACTAACAGACGTACTGAAGCATAAGCTTTCGTGGGAGAATACCCACTTTGTCAGATGCATGCCATTGTCAGATGCATTACCATTCTCATTGTCTTTCAAAGTACTTAGGAAATAACACCCAGGTGGGGACAACGCATTCCTGGTTACCAACCCCTCCCCGACAAGCCTGGTTTAAACACACATTAGTCATAATTCTAGCATATATCCATAACTCTTACTACCCACCACATACATACATCATACAAGACTATTGATGATCAATGTGTTATTACTTTTCAAATGACATCACAAGGCATATTCTGTACAGAGATGATTACAATAGTGTGTAGGGTGTGAATACGGGGGTCCTTTGGTGACAACACCCTTTCCCAGAACTCCATCTGAAGGGATGAGCCTGCTGGGTAACCTCTCCAAGGGACATGTGAGTGGTGTAACAGAGACGGTTTGCACAGGATTCTAACACCATTGCTCTGTACCTCATGACAGGAGAAATACACAGAAATAGACAAAAAGAACACAGTCCTGCCTCCATTTCCACAGCACTCTAGAGCATTCTTGGCGCTGGGGGCAGAGTCCTCTGGGGGCATCCAGGCACCTGCTGCAGTGCACAGCTTGGGGTCTGAAACACAGAGCCTGCTCCCCCAGCTCCTTCCTGCTCCTATGAGTCCTTTTTCACAGGCCAGCATCACCACCTAAGTGTCCTTGTTCTTCTGCTGAGACCTTTCCACACTGCAAACCCTCTGCTCCCTGTTGAAGGAAGTTAGAGAGAACTGGTTCCCTTGGGATGCAGTTACTCTTTCTAGCCTATCTACTGTCCAGTCAAAGCTCAGTCATTAATCACCATTGTCCCTAGTTTAGGCGGGATGAACTAGGTCCGATCAGCCCATGGTGAATACATGTTGACAGCAGGACATTCCACAGTACAGCAATTTTCATAGCAACAATGTAATCATGTCACCCAGAATTAATAAACTATACAGATTTCCCAACTCAGCACTGTGATCCTTTCAGGGTTATATGGTGAATTGCTACCAGCTGCTTTTAGCACCAAGGAGTCTTGTCTCTGCCCACCAGGGAAAATTTGCCCCAAACTACTAACTGCTGACACCATGCGTGCCCCCCACTACATGCTCTTCCCTCCTCAGGCTGACAATTTGCACCCCCCAGCCCTTTGGCTCCCTGAACAAGTCCTTGGGGCAGAGCAGAGAGAACGTGCGGCTAAATCTCTGGCAATAGTTGCCCCAGAGTTTTGCTCTGTCCCCAGGCACTAGTCACTCCAATCTGTCTGTACACGCCCACTTCATCGCACCCAGCCCCTTGACTGCTGGTCAATCCATACAGACTTGTCTAGTCAAGAGAGCTGGATCCACTTTTCAGGAGACACCCCCTCTGGCAGAGGGGGGCCTCTAGAAGGGATCCCCCTTGCGCCTTTCTCCATATCTACTGTTCCAGCCCTTTTGTCTCTTGTTATAACTAGGACGTTTTGTTGACTTCAGCTCACCCCAATGCTCCCCAATGCCCAGCGGCTGCTTAGTCTCTTCTGTGTTTTGTATCGGCCCGAATCCACGTGTAGACCACTCATCATAGCCCCCTTTGGTGGATTGCTGTGAAGATGACGACAGGGGCGCCGGAACAGCGGGGCCAGGAGGACATGGCTATGCCATCCCATTTCTTATGGGTTGTAAGGGCAAGTGATGGGAGGGAGGGGGCAGAGTGAGCAGAGGGTGGGGCCTCAGGGAGAAGGGGTGGCATGAGTGGGGGCCTAAGGGGAAATGGGTAGGGCAAGGACAGGGGCTCGGGAGAAGGGGTGGGGCCTCAGGGGAAGGGGTGCTGCGGAGGGTGGGGGCCAAAGTTTGGGCATCTGTGGGCAGAGCCGTCCCTAGCTATTTTGGGGCCCTACACAGGCTGCTCTCAAATACTCCCTCACTTTTCTCTTCTGCAGCCTAAATAACCCCAGTTCCCTCAGCCTCGTCTCGTAAGTCACGTGCCCCAGTCCCCTAATCATTTTCATTACTCTCTGCGGGACTCTCTGCAATTTGTCCAAAGCTGGGGTAAGCAGACAACAAGTGTGAAAAGCCGAGATGGGGGTGCAGGGTAACAGGAGCCTATACACAAAAAAGACCCCAAAACTAGGACTGTCCCTATAAAATCAGGACATTTGGTCACCCCACCCCCAGCCCCGCACGCCACTGCCTGGCCCGGGCTCCGAGGGCGGAGGGGGGGGGGGGGCGCGGCTGGGTCCCGCTGAGCTGAGCACGGATTGGTCAGGGCTTCCTCAGCCCCTCCCGCAGGTCATCGCTGCCATCAACAAACATGGCGCCTCTGCCCAGCCCGAGCCTTGTTGTGACATCACTTCCGGTCCTTCTCCCCCCCAGTAAAAATGGCGGATGAGGCGACCCGGAGGGTGGTGGCGGAGCTGCCGCTGCTGAGGACGAACGCGGGACCCCGGGACCGGGAGCTGTGGGTGCAACGGCTGAAGGAGGAATATCAGGCGCTTATCAAGGTCAGGCTCTTCCGCTTCCGGAAAGAGTGTCACCGGCAAAGGGGCCGGGCAGAAACCGCTTCCTGTCAGCGCTCTGCTCCCGGGGTCTCTGGTGGGGGGAACGCGCCGGGCCCTTCCTCTGGGGCTACCCGGTGTCAGAAAGGGGAGGCCTCACTCTGGGGAGCACGCGCCCCTCCTGCTGACGTGGCGCTTCCCAGACGGTGGCCAGAGAGAGTCACACTCGAATGTGCTCCCCTGTCTCTGCAGGGGACATGGGCTGCCTCTTCTCCTCCTGGGACTGCTCCCTCCCCCCTTCTCTGCTGGGGACCTGGGACCGCCCTTCACTGGAGCATTAGCCAGGCCCCAGTGGGTTTTCACTGATTGCCCTGCTTCTAAGGCATCTGGCCCCACATTGCAGGGATCTGTGGGGGGAGTATAGCTGGCTCCCAGGCCCATAATGAAGCACATCCACTGGAGGGATATTGGGGTGCCCCAGGGCACCTACCTCGCTCTAGACTCCCTGGTTAGTGTCACTCAAAAGACAGGTCACCTGGAAACCAACAACATTTTCCCCCATGATGTGCAGACAGGTCTGTGTACCAAGGGCATCCCATGGGCAGCAACCATACCCAGGAATCCTGCCGTCTGCCCCATGCCCGAGTGACAGTAGCTGTAGCAACAGCTGTGTGGTGGTAGTGCCAGTCGGCTGCAGGGCTTTTACAGTTGGCATTCACCACAGCAGCAGCAGATCTTTCTGCCTTGCAAGGAACATGGCTACACAGTAAACATAGCATTGGAAATCATCTAGTCCAACCCCCTCCTCAAAGCAGGACCAATCCCATTTTTGCCCTATATCCCTAAATGGCCTCCTTGACGATTGAACTCACAACCTTGTCTATAGCAGGCCAATGCTCAAACCACTGAGCTATCTCTCCCCCTCCCCTGTGTCCAAAGGCTAGACACAAACTGCATGGTATGGGGGTGTTTACCCACACACTGCCTTTGTCTTTCCCTTTCCAGTATGTGGAAAATAACAAGAACGCTGACAACGACTGGTTCAGGTTGGAGTCCAACAAGGAAGGGACAAGGTAGGCATGGATAGGTTGCAGGGCGTGTTTGTGGCTGCCATGGCTCCAGGCTCTCCCGTCTCTCTGATGGGTTTCCTCTACTATCTAGGCTTTGCGTAATTGTGAGCATACCAAGTCCCAGTCCCGTGGGAGCCCTTGCATCTGCGCTGGGAGGTGTTGTGCCATTTACTGAAAAAGTAGCAGGGGGATGACTCTCTGGCAAACAGGTCTTGCCTTCTGATAGTTGCTGGAGTTAGAGGCATGAACAAGAAAGTTAATTCTGAACAGTTCTTTCTCACCTCCGTGTCATGTCCTTTGTATCTTAATCCTGCTAGCTCTCTGGTTAGCCAGAGACCCCTCTGGGATTGAGGCTATCTGAATGTCTATTGTGCAGAAGGGGTTTGTGGCCTTCCGTGTGTCCCCCCGCACAAGTCTCCCTCCATCTACAAGGAGCAGGGAAAGCCACAAGCCCCTTTTCCCCTTTCCGGGTCCCCCAGGTTGTGCCCTGATCTATCTCTTGGTGGAATAAAGTATAATAATCTCAGCCCCTGGGGACCATTTCTCATCTCTGTGTAATAAATATGAACACGTTCCTATTTACAGAGAATGCAAGATGATTAGTGATCCAATCTACACTGTGGCAGGAGGCACTGAAATGCCACCTTCTCTGGGCTGTGTGGCACCTCACCAGGAACTCAAGAGCCACCCCCAATGTGTCTGTGAGGGAACAGACTGCAGCTGCCTTCTTCAGTAGCAGGAAGATTTGGCCTTTGGAAGCTAGGGACCTGCAGGCAATGTGACTTGGCTGCATGGGTTAGGATGGAGCACTGCATGCTGGGAGCTGTAGTCTCCATTTGCTGCATCTACTGCAAGTGTGTTGGGGGCACCCACTGTGCTCCAGTTGTGTCAAGCAGTTGGAATTGGTACTGCCCACCAAGAGGGAGTACAGTGCAACTGGGTGCCCCATGTGGCCATGGGCTGCCAGTCATAGCTTCTCCGGCTGCTCCTCTTGGAGAGCTCCCCTGCCAACCAGCTATCTAGCTCCCCTTCTGCCACCTTCAGCTCCTGGAAACCCTACCTGGGAGCCCTCGGGAATTCAGGTCTAGCAGAGGCTTCCACTAAGTGTCTCAGTTGCTCTCTGTATCTCGGGTACATCACAACATAGCAGCAATTATGTAGAACCCCTTTCCTGCCCCGGCTCAGCCTTTGTGCTACTTGCTTTCTTCCCAGAACTAGCCCCAGCTTACCTCCTCTGTGCCCCAGGTTGTCCCTTCTGCTCTTCAAACCCACACTACCTAACTCCCTCCTATGCTAACTCCACCTGGGTGTTGGAAGGGGCCAGGGCGCTGGCTTCCAAAGGGCTCGGTCTATAGCTGCTAACAGCACTCCCCACCCCCAAGAGTGGATCAGGGTCCAATCCTCCTTGTACAGTTGGGGAAGCTACGTGCACCCATCACACAGCAAATCTCTGGCAGAGATGAGAATAGAACCCAGGAGTCCTGGCTCCCAGTCTCTAACCAGTGGGCTGCACCCCTTCCCTTCCAACTGCACACGGGGGCTGTTCCCGTGAGAGCGTCATGGAGGCAGGGGCAGGTGGAGTTGGTGGATGCCAGCCCACGATGCTGCTGGCTGGGATCATAGATTCTAAGCTCATAGTGACCATCTCATAGTGGTCCCATAGACCCATAGTGACCATCTCATCTGAACTCCTGCAAAACATGGCCCATGGACTTCCCAGAATTCATTCCTGTTTGAGCCAGAGCAGAGCTTTTAGCCAAACATCCCATCTTGAGTCAGCCTGGCCAGCGATGGAGAATCCTCCAGAATCTTGGTTCCAACGGTTAAACTTCAGCTTCCAGCAACCTGGGTCTAGTTTGACCTTTGTCTGCTGCACTGAAGAGCCTTGTCAGATTTCTGCTCCCCACGTCGCCCCTGACCCTCTTCTGTGTTAAGCTGAATAGATGGAGCTCCCTGCCCGCTCCTTCCCATCTCTCTCTCTCTCTTGCAGGTGGTTTGGGAAGTGCTGGTACATCCACGACCTGCTCAAATACGAGTTTGCCCTTGAGTTCGATGTGAGTGTCCTGGGGACGTCTCAGGGAGGAGGGGCCTCCTTGCCCTGCTCTGAGGCTGGGGAAGGGAGGGGTTTCTCATCCACTCCCTGCAGTACGGGAGGGAGCAGGTGGGAGCTGGTCCTGGCTAGGTTTGCAGCATCCCAGGGGCTGAGGAAGGGAACACACTGGGGATGTTAACCAGGAAGGGGCAGAGGATTGCAGGGCGAGAGCAAGCAGGAAGGAGTCCTGTGGGAAATGGCTAGTGCAGCCCAGCCTGGCAGCGAGCTGAGAGCAGGGAGCCCTTTACACAGAGCTTTGCAATGGGATGCGCCACGAACCGAGCCAATGGGATTGCGTCAGGGAACTTGGTGTAACGTAGGGCTAGTAAAGGGCTCTGCCTCAATGGGGCCCTGCCCACCTCCTGCCCCTCCCAAACTAGGACATCCCCATCCCACCTAGCCCCGAGCTTCCACTTCAGCATCTGGGATGCACACTCACGGGGGACCTCACAAGGGACCTCGGCTCAGTGCTCCCCTCTGGGTGGCTGAGCAGAGACAGCAGCATCTGGGAACTTGGGGTAGCGTACTGCTCCCTGTTCACAGGGGCAAGGGAGGTGCCTGGCGCGGCCATGGGCACACTGAGCAGGTTTTTGTGTTTGCAGATTCCCGTCACGTACCCGTCCACCGCCCCCGAAATCGCCATTCCAGAGCTGGATGGGAAAACGGCCAAGATGTACAGGTCAGGCAGCCTTGGCCCGCCCCCACCTCTGCTCTCTGCAGGCCCTAGGGCCCAGAGCTCCTGGCTCAGATCGGGTCTGTCTTTATATCGCTTCTTCCATCCCACTGATGTGTACAGGCTGTGGGAGGAGTCTCAGCTGTTGGTAAATGGAGCTGCCTCTGGGGTGGAACATGGCAGCTGTTGCTCAGAACACAGGAAATTAGCCCCTTGATGCAAGACAGGAAGTGGAGGAGATGCCATGTCTGAGTAGAACCCCGGGCATCCTGGTGAGGCAGAGGAAGCTTCCCTGGGTCAGGTTGGGGCCAGGCCTGTGAGACCTACAGCTCCATTCTGGGGCAGAATGGGGTTGACACCACTATGGCAGTGCCTCAGGGTCTCCCGTGGTCCCATGATGCCAGGCTCCGGGCTCTGCCTCCCCGCCGCGTCTCCCGCGAGGCCGGGCTCTGCCTCCCCGCCGCGTCTCCCGTGGTCCCACGAGGACGGATTCTGTCTCCCCTCAGTGTTTCCTGTGGCCAGGGTCTCTCCCTCACATCTCTTTTGTCTCTTGCAGGGGAGGGAAGATCTGCCTGACTGACCACTTCAAGCCCCTGTGGGCCCGGAACGTGCCCAAGTTCGGGCTGGCCCATCTCATGGCCCTGGGGGTGAGTTTGAGTCACTGAGGGTTGCGGGGACTCTGTTTGAGCTGTGCTCACAGCCCCCTGTGCTCTTTGCTTTGCAGCTGGGCCCGTGGCTGGCAGTGGAGATCCCGGACCTGATCGCCAAGGGGCTCGTCGAGCACAAGGAGAAGTGAGGGGTCCAGGCTGGCGGAGGCCTGAACGGTGGCTCCAAATGCTCCGTCGCTCGTGTTCTGTCCTTCCACACAGAGACAGCAGCCAACTCGCCCCACGGCCCGGCCCTCAGTGCAGGGCACGGCACCCGTTGTGCTGGGGACTCATGATTCCTGTCCGCTCCCATTCCATGTAACCCCTGCCCAGTTCCTGTAGGGGGGAGCTGCCCAATCTCCCCCCAAACGTCCCCCAATAAAAACTGTAGCCTGACTAAGGCCTGCCTGGCTGCTGCCATGCCCGGGGGCTCTTGCCAGGGGTTTGCGTCCTGCACCTACTGCAACATCCTGATGCTTTCTGGTCCCTCCTGCTTAAAGCGGCGGCTTGTAATTGACCCAGTTTCCAATTCACCGTACCAGCGAGTGCGGGGCTGTGCTAGCCAGGCTTGCAGTATCCCCCGCAGCAGTGCAGAGCCCAACTGGCCTCTGCCTCCAAATCTTCTAAAGGACTCTCTAAGTGGGCCCCCCGGGTGTACGAGCTTCCCCCTCCCCTGCTGTTCCCCCGGGCCTCTCCCATGGAGGGGCTGGGATATATCCCCAGAGCCCTTAATAACTTCAGCAGGAGGCGACTGGGCATACCTACCAGCTGCCACGTGAAGGCAGCTTCTGCTCCGGTGTGCGAGGGGGGACGTGTCCCTAGCTGGGAGGAGGCAGCGGCTGGCCTGTGACCCAGACCACGCAATCCAGAGTGGGCTGTTCGCTCCCCCTCCCCTTGCTGTAGCCTGGCCGTGTGGAGCATTGGTCTGTGACAGCGTGTATGGACAGCAGTATCAACAGAAGGAGAATTCTGGCTGCTTGCTGCTGCATGGGACCTGGATCCCCCTGGATCTGCCTTCTCTGGGCTCAGCCTTGCTGATATGGCTGCCAGCATTGGACACCCACCCCCAGCAGAGACTTGGCCAGAACTCCCTCGCTTCATAACATGTCACAGGTCCACCTAGCTTTTACCTGCACAGAATTGCACAAGAGGGTGTCAGCTGGAGGCTAGATCAATGATTTGAGGAGCACCTAGCATGGGGGGCGCAGGAAGGAGAGGTCCATGGCTGAGGGTCCTAGATGCTACAGTAATACACCTAATAAATAATGTATAGCACCTGGCACAGTGAGGCCCTGGTCCATGGCTGGGGATCCTCAGTGCTCCTGTAATACACCTACATACACACCTAAGAACGGTCGTAGCAGGTCAGCCCAATGGTCCATCTACTGCTGGCTGGGGCTCATTCCAATTTTTCCACATTTTTCTTGCAGTGCGGGCCCCAAAACTGGACACACTATGCCAGATGAGGCCTTACCAATGTCAAATAGAGGGGAACAATCACGTCCCTCCATGTGCTGGCAATACACCTAGTTATACAGCCCAAAATGCCGTTAGCCTTCTTGGCAACAAGGGCACACTGTTCACTTGTCTCCAGCTTCTCGGCCACTGTAACCCCTAGGTCCTTTTCTGCAGAACTGCTGCATAGCCATTCGGTCCCTGGTCTGTAGCAGTGCATGGGATTCTTCCATCCTAAGTGCAGGACTCTACACTTGTCCTTGTTGACCATCATCAGATTTCTTTTGGCCCAATCCTCTAATTTGTCTAGATCCCTCTGTATCCTATTCCTACCTTCCAGCATATCTACCACTCCTCCCAGTTTAGTGTCATCTGCAAACTTGCTGAAGGTGCAGTCCATGCCATCCTCCAGATCATTGATAAAGATATTGAACAAAACCAGCCTCAAGGACTGACCCTTGGGGCACTCCATTTGATATTCCATTTGATTTATAATTAAATGGTAGAAAATTGGCAATTTTTCAGTAACAGTGTGCTGTGACTTTTGTTATTTTTATGTCTGATTTTAGAATCATAGAATCACAGAGTTGTAAGAGACCTCAGGAGATCACCTAGTCCAACCCCCTGCTCAAAGCAGGACCAATCCCTATTTTTGCCCCATATCCCTGAATGGCCCCTCCTTAAAGATTGAGTTTACAACCCAGGGTTTAGCAGGCCAATGCTTGAACCACTGAGCTATCTCTCCCTGCTTTTGTAAACAAGTAGTTTTTAAGTCAGGTGAAACTTGGGGTTATGCAAGACTTGGGGTTACGCAGACTCCTGAAATGGGGACAGTAGTCTGGAAAGGTTGAGAGCCACTGCTGTACCCAATTCCTCTCCCTTCACAAAACATCTAAACAGACATTCAAAGTAACTGAAATTCATAGATTAAGACCAGAAGGGACCATTGTGGTCATCTAGCCTGACCTCCATCACCAGCAGAACACAGGCCAGAGAACTTCCCTGAACATGGATCCTATTACACAGATAAGCCACTTGGCGCAAAGATAGATTCAAACCAGCCAGTGTTTTATTGCATAGCTACATTATGCACCCAAACATACTGAAAGTACACAAACAGGCTCCCAGTTGTGGCTGCAAACTAACAAATGGGAAAGAAAATTGCAGACTATTAGTTTATTTAACTGGCCCAAACTCCTAAGAAAAGTTCCTTGAAGAAGCAGTTGGTTTCTCTCTGGCATCTTCAGCTGTGTCTGGGATCACCAAGCAGCAATTTTCCATGGTAACATACAGAACTCTTTGAATGGATTTATAGATTCCAAGGCCAGAAGGGACCACTGTGATCATCTAGTCTGTTCTCCTGGGTCACCCAGGCCAGAGAACTCCCCCAAAATAATGGATTTTGAACGAGAGCATGTGGGGTTTTTTTAGATCCAATCTTCATTCTAAAATGGCCAGTGATGGAGAATCCACCGCAACTCTTGGTACGCTGTTCCAATGGTTAATTACTCACACTGTTAAAATGCAAGCCTTATTTCCATCGGAATTTGTCGAGCTTCAGCTTCCAGCCACTGAATCTCTGTGTATAAAACACAGAGAAAAAGCGTTAAATCTGTTCTGAATTAACTGAATTAAAAAACTGAATTACTGCTAGCAAGGCTGCATTATGGATCACCCCCTCCCCCACCAATACACCCCCTTCCCATAGCACACTCCTCCTTGTTACATAAAGTGCTGATAGTGTTAAGATCTCATAATAAGGGGGATAGCTGTCTGCAGGGCAGTGTTTGTGGAGTGGGAGAAAGGCTTTTTGCCCATTTCACAGACTCATAAACTGCTGGTTCAGTGTGGTACAAAGGGATATCGATGTGGGGGGGGGGGGGCAGCAGCATGAGCTCTTCAGAATTATAACACACAGAAATATCTAACAGGTGTTGAAAACTATAAATATCCATTGATCAGTGCCATGGACTCACAGGTTGTGCCCACTCTTGGCCTCACAGGTCCCTGGGGGAACTCTCTTCAATGTGACAGCCCTTCTTGGGGGTCCACTCTCTCTCAGGGGTTAAGCCCCTCCTCCTCCTGGAATCTCACCTCTCTGAGCCTTAGCACACCTGTCTCTTGTCATGGACTGCCTCAGGGAGTCCACTTGGTCTGGGCCCCTGGGGCCTCCACCCCCGAAGGGGACGATGCAGCCCTGCTCTCTAGACCAGAGCGACTTTCAGTCAGCATAAAACAGGAGGGTTTATTGAGCGTCTGAACACAGCACAGGAAACTCTCAGGGTCCTCAGACCTGGCCTCTCTCAGCACATCTAAGTCTCTCCTGCATACTGGTGGGCTCCGCCTGCTCTCTCGCTCTCTCTCTCTCTCTCTCCAGTCCAGAGACCCTGCAATATCACTGGCCCCAACAGCTCCTCCCCTGTCCTTTGTTTTCTGTCCCAGGTAAACAGGTCACTGGGGCCCTCTCTCTTCAGTCCTTTGTTCCCCTCTGGCTGGAACTGTTTGGTCAGGTCACCGGGGTCCTCTCTCCTCAGCCCATTGTCTGCCTGCCAAGCTAGGGTGGGCCTCTTAGTCACCAGTTGTTAGGGTTCCCCATCTCCAGGTTGTTCTCTGGGGGTCCCGGCTGCTAGGCGAGGTCACACCTGGTCCTCTCCAACAACAAACCCTCTCCCACAATCTTGTTGAACATGCAGCACACAGGGAAACTGAGGACCACGCACACTATGTATCTAAAACTCTACAAAAAATCCCCAACTTTGTCACAATCAGCACCAGAAGTTCTCTTCTCTATAGGATTTTATACTTCATTCATCACTGTACTAGCTGAACATCTGCCAGTCATGCAGTAAGCACTGTAACTGACATGTATGACCTGTTGCTTGGTCTTTCCTTCTCTGCCTGGAAGCAGAAGTATGTGCAAAGGAGTCTTGTCTTAATAGGCTTTCTTTTAAATTTGATTTGATGGTTACTACTATTACCATTTATAACTATACCTGTTGCCAAGTGACATGATTTGTGACAGGTCTTAGTTCTCGGGGGAATTCATTCACTGTCTCAGGCCAGCCCTGGAGAAAGTTCTAGCTCTTGCCCAGGCTTTACTCTTATAGTTGAGAGTTCCACCAAGCCAGAGGAGTGAAGTTGTCAACCACGGTCTTCGTCCTGGAGCTCTTAACGGTCTTTAAGTATCTTGGGCCCAAGGCATGGAGCGCTTTGAAGATAAAGGCCGCAAACTCGAACTTGGTCTGATATTTTGTGGCAGCCAGCATGAAGAGCAGTGGACGGATCTGATGTGCTTGTGGCAGCCTGTGTTGCTGAAGAGACGTGGCTGCAATGTTCTGCACCAGTTGGAGTTTCCTAAGTGCCAAAGCCTTCATGCCCAGCCTATCACATGGCTGCCATCCAGCTGAGAGGTGACAATGGCATGAATAATGTAGGTCTGGTCATCATCTGCCAAGGTGGGACAGAGTCTCCCAGCCAACCAGAAATGGTGGAAAGTGTTACTTGGGCAGTTGCTATGCAGTAACTAAGAGTCCTCCTAAGCTGCAGAGGGAATTGGCCAGTTGCAGAGATGACCCTTCAGTCAAAGGAGACTGCTCCGTGGCTGAAAACTCTGCAAAGTACTGTCCTTTGCACCAGCACCACCTCTGTCCTGCTCGAATTTAGCTTCAGCCAGCTCTTCTTCAGCCATGAACGGATCTCAGCCATGCACGAGTTGAGTGTAGTATTTCCCTGTCATATCCCTAGGGATTCCTGCATTTGGGAGGGGATACAGGACATGCCAATGTACCCTCAGGTATGCCAAGAGACCTGTCCTCAGTGGGCGGGCTGGCCCACAGCTGGATCTTATCCCTTTTACTTACACATCTAGTGCTGCATCTCCCCACCCTGGTAGCATAGATGTGGTGTCCAATACCCCCCAGCACTGGTGCCCTCACGGGATGTGAGATGTCCAGTACCCCCAGCACAGGAGTCTCCAGGGGACATGGTTAGGGTTAGCACTGTGTTATGTCTCCTACTCCCCAAGAACAGGGGTCCCCACCGGGGGATGGGCTATGTCCCATACCCCCCCCCAGTACAGGGGTTCCCCCAGGGGATGTGGTATATCTCGTGCCCCCCCCCCAGTACAGGTGTCCCGTCGCATGTCTCAGACTGGGGGCAGGGGACTTGTGACGATAGTCGGGTGCCAAAGCCCCCTGGGACAGCAGCAGCCTCGGCGATCCTACAACAACTTTCCCTGCTGGTGCTACTGTCTCTTTAAGAGGGGAGGGAGGACGCCTCTCTGCCGCCATGGCGACGGGGTTGTGTCACTGGACCAGGACGGTGACGCACGCGCAGACCGGGCCTAGAAGCTGAAGGCTGCGGATGGCGGCGCATGCGCCATGAGCCGACCGAAGTAGCTCGTAGCCGGGTAGCGGGGACAGAAACAAAGATGGCGGGTTCTGCTGCGGGAGTTGTTGCTATGGCGTCCTGCAGGAGGTAGGGCCCGACCCACCCCCCAAGGGCCTCGGAGGGGGTGGGCATCCTCCATGGTATGTGGGGTTGCGGGGGGTTCCTCGGGATGGAGGGATGGGGGGTGAGGTATATAGGGGCTCTATGTATAGGGATTACTCCATTGGGGTTGGGGCCTGTATATAGGGTGCAATGTATATATGGGGATTACTCTATAGGGCGTTGGGGCTTGCGTATAGGAGACAATGTATGTATGGGAGGCTGTATATAGGGGGTTATACTGTGGGGGGTTGGGGCCTGCATATAGGAGATAATGTATGTGCGGGAGGCTGTATATAGGGGGTTATCCTGTGGGGGTTGGGAGCCTGCATATAGGGGATAATGTATGTGTGGGAGGCTGTATATAGGGGATTGAGATTTGGGGCCTCCATAAGGGGGTGTAATGTATATATGGGGGCTGTGTATAGGGGTGATTGCTCTCTGTCTAGGCACTGTGGGATGATGGATAGATGCCTCTGCATAGGGTTATGGAATGGTGTATAGGGGACTGGGGCTGTAGGCGGTCTCAAGGGAGCTGGAGGTCACATAGAGTAGATTTGGTTTGAGGAGCAAGGTGAGGGAAGGCTAGACTGATCAGTAGTTGGGCTTTGCACAAGGACACTGCCCTGCCCTTTATACCTGAGTTCTCTCCCTTCAGGTAAGGGGCAGGCAGGCTGGCTGGCGGGCAGCAAGGGGTATGTGAACTGGGTAGGATGAGGAGTGAGGGAGGTGAGTGTGGCTGGTGGGGGAACATCACAGAAAGTTTTGAAAATAAATTCTCTTTATTTGAGTGATCCGTACAGAGATTGCCTCAGGAGATGAAAAGTCGTTGCTGTCTGGCGCTGTCCATGGAAGTGCAGCCTGAAGAGACTACTGGTCCCAGTGAGCCATGCAGCGTGGCTGCTTAGATTGAGAGGGAGCACTGTATGCTGGGATCTGTAGTTGCTTTGGGCTACACTTCTACGGATAAGATGGAAGGTGGATGCAGCCTTCTCCATTTTATACAAATTCTGGGCAGCCCTTGGGCTCCTGGCAACTTGACCAATGCCATGCTTGGATGGGCAGAATCTGCGCACTGCACCATCCTGCTTGCAAGGGAGAGTGTTGCATGACTTGGCTTTGACTGGCCAGCTGCTCACAAGCCCTGGCCTGGTGTGCCAGTTCATGGCACTCTCCTGCGCTTTCCCTTTCTGATATACCACATACTCTGTCTTCAGGCCGTTGAGCAGTAGCCTGTGCTGGTTTTCCTGAAGCAAATTGCAAAGGGATCAGGCTCCTCTTATCTCAGTGTGTATTGTGGGGATTTGCTATTGTGGCACATTTGTTGCTTCCCAACTGCTGTTATGCTTGAGCTTTGTGATGACCTCAGGGATAGAAAAAACACTGATCCTCCTGCTCCAAAAGCATAGACCTCTGTTATATGAGTTAAAACGGAATCCCCATCAGCTTTTAGCAGTACTGGGCTTATGACACACAGCCAAGTAGGTCTGACGCCAACCAGAAGATGGCAGCATTATGCATACACATTAGCCAGTTAATGACAGTGTACGGGATTGTGCCGATGGACCCAAATTAAGGCTTCTAGCGGTTATTGATCCTGTATGCCAAGTATTTGCTGGCTTCGTTTTGTGGGGTCTGTGCCCTCTCCATTGTTCTGTGTCAGATGCCAGAAGGCAGGAATGGGCCAGTTGTAGGGAGCGGGAGAATCAACAAATTTCTCTGCCAGATACGAGCACTGCTTTTGGTTATGAGCTCTGCATTGGCAAAGCCCAGCCCCTGCAAGAGGCGGTTGATGGGAGTAACTGGCAACCCACGTCCTGACTAGTGGCTCAGTGACTCACCCCTCTGTAGTCAGCGCCTCACTTGCCCAAATCCCTCAGCTCAGCTGAGTGAGAGGTGAGGGGGTTTGACTGCAGCACCATGTGGGGAAAAGTCTGAATGGAGAGCCTGGGAACCGGTCTGGAGAGCAGACTGGGACCGCTGACCTGCCTTAGCCATGCCATGGAGAACCCCCAGTGGGAGAGAAGTCCCGTCACCAGAGCCCATTGAGCCCTGGTCTGTCTGTCAGACTGACACAAGGCACCCGCTAAGCCCCCTAGTGGTGCAGGCAGTAATTGCAGGAAGATCCCTGGCTCCTTCTGACCAGACTGCCCAGCTGCAGTTAGTGGGCAAGGCCCCGGAGGGTGCGTCGGCGCTGTGATTAGACACGCGTGGCTGGCCCATGCCAGCTGACTCGAGCTCACAGGGCTTGGGCTAAGACCTTGTTAACTGCAGACGTTTGGGCTTGGGCTGCAGCCTCAGCTCTGGGTCCCTCTCACCTTGCAGGGTCCTAGAGCCAGGGCTCCAGCCCGAGCCTGAACATCTACATTGCAATTAAACAGCTCTTTAGCCTGAGTCAGCTGCCACAGGTTGGCCGGGGAGTTTAATTGTAACGTCGACAATACCCTTAGTTACACCTGCTGGAGCTTGGTGGCCTTGGCTGGAAGACACCAGAGCCTTTAACTCTCTCCTTGAAAACCTGCTGAAAGGGGAGTAAAAGGCCATCGCAGGAGACTGTCCTTGAAGCAGAACGGAAAGGCGGGTAGGTGGCATGATTCTGCCTCTAGCTAGGCGCAGTTACTCCAGGCTCTGCTGTCTGATGATGCTGGTGCATTGTGGGATAGGGAGAGCCTGTGTCCAGCTTTCTCTCTTGAATAGCAGCACCACCTGTTGCCCCCTGAGGATACCCCATCATTCCCGCCCAGGTGTGGTGAAGTCTGATGGGGCCTGTCTCACTGCAGACCCTTCCTCCCTTTCCCTTGGGACACAGACCAGTTTGAGCCGCTCTGGGCTGGGTTATGTTGCCCAGCGACTTTTCAGAGGCTTTCCCAGAGATTCTGGTAGCCAGAAGTCCTGGATGAAACTGCCATGAGAGCCTGTGCCTGGATCATCCTGTCTTGTGTTCTAGGGCCTCAGCCAATGGGATTCTCCACCTGGACAGCCACCGTGGAGGGGTGTGAGCTTGGCGCTGGTGGGGAAGAGACACTCGCAGCTTGTGAGAGGTACGTCCGGTTATGCAGCCTCTGAGCCCCGGTCCCTGCAACTCAGCGTCTGCGCCTCAGCCGTGGCCAGCATCTGATGCTGCAGAGGAAGGTTTCCGCTTCCCATAATGCAACTACCCAGCTTTGAATTACAGAGAATCCACCCAAGTTACACAGGGAATCTGCGCTGGAATCCAGGAGCCTGGTCTCCCATTTCCTTGCTGAACCCGCTAGACCACACTGCTCTGCTGGAGCTAAGGATTTGCAGCCTGGAGTCCTGCCTCCCGGTAGCTAGGCTCCATCTGAGTGACCTTGGCTTTGACCGGCAGCGCTGACTCGTCTTTCTCCCTGTCTTCCCAGGGTTCTCCTCTCCGTTGTCTCTACGATGCCCCAGGCCTCTGAACACCGGGTCAGCCGGGCTAGAGAGCAGGTCATCACATCACAGCCCAAGGCCGCCACCAAGCTCCTGAACGGGCACCGGGCCGTGAGCCAGGAGCGCCACACCTCAGCCTCCCCCGCACTGGCCAATGGGCTCTCCATGGCTCCCAAGCTTCGCCCGCTGCCTCCCCGGCCCAGCCCGCTAGACGATCGGGGGAAGAAGCAGGAGCTCGAGAGGGGCCGCGCTTCGAAGCGCAGCGACCAGCTACGGGGCTCGGTGCCCAGGCGAGGGCCAGTGAAGGCAGACCATGCGGTCAAGGTGCCCAACTCCCCACAGCCTGGCACCATGTCGGGCAGCGCCTCCTTCTCCCTGCCATCAGGAGTGTTGCTGGTGGAACGAGACTCTGAGCGCAGGAGGAACAACCTCGCCCGCTCCAAGTCTATCAGCATTGGGGACCTGAGCCAGGCGGGGGGACGAGGGGAGGAGCTAAGCATGGTGCTTAGCCGCCTGGTGCTCCGGGACCGTAGCCCGCCCTGCAGCCAGAAGCTGGGCCTGGGGCCCTTGGCTCTCCAGCGGAGCGCCTCGCTCAGGAGGGTCAATGTGTCTCCTGGGCTGGATGGGAGGCCCGCGGGCCCACTGCTCTCTGTTCGCACTGAGGGCTGCGCCAGGACTCACACCCCTGATCCTCAGGTCTCCGAGTACACGCGCCCCCAGGATGTCCCGGTGGCTGGGAGCCCACCCCAGGGCAAGGTACCACCTCCTGCTCTGAGCAGGCCCGACAAGAAGGTGTCTGCTGTAATTGCTGTTTGACATCTACTGAGCGGGGCGGGTAGCACTCCGCGTTGCTGTCTTCCCCGCGCTCTGCTCCCAGGCCTGCTGGGATGGATGAGCCTCGTTACTGCCGACTGCTTGAGAGTCGCAGTGCCTGGCCTGATGTCTGGGGGCTGCAGTTTGGGGCTTCCTCAAGGGGTGGGGGGCTTTCTCCCATCTTGCCCCAGCCCTTACTTTCCATGGAGGAACCTAGGCTGAAGGCTCCCTCTTGAGCCCTGGTGCTCTGTGGTTTTGCCCCAAGCTGCCCCCAGTCTCCTCGTTCCATGAGAACCCAGCACCTGTGGGTGGGATCCTGGGAAAATGAGCTTGTGGGTGCTGTGATTCCGGCTTCAGCCTGCTGAGCAGGCAAGTCGAAAGCCAGCCCCAACATTGACTCCCTCGGGTCTACCCCTCCAGCTCAGCACTCTGCCTCCCACGGAGCGAGCGACAGAATTGCTGCTGCCAGAACGACGCTGCCAGGAGGCAGAATACTTGGGGGTGCTGGGGTGGCGAGGGGGTGGGGGTGACGTGCCTTAGCAAAGTTGGCTGCTGGGACTTGGAGGTGGAGTGATTTTTCGAGTCCCTTGTCTGGCCATGCTTCTCTCAGGAGAATCCTTCCTTCACACCTTGCCTTCAGCCTCCTCCTGTCTGCCCTCACGCACTTGCAAGTCTGTGGGGACTGGGCTGCATCAGAATGTAGTCGGCGTGTCTGCAGGAAGTCTGGCGGGTTCTGTGGTCCTGCTGAGCAGGAGAACGGCAGGCCAGCAAGTAAGCAGTCCCAGATTGGATGATATCCCTGAGGGCCCTGACTTGCCTTGCAGCAGTGACTTTGGCTGCTCCAGGAACTGCATCTAGCGCTCCATCCACTGGGGGGCCCTTAGGGTGGGAGGGTGGAGAACTAGCTTGTGGTTTCAGTGAAGACATCTAGCTAGTGGGATTGTGTGTGATGTTAACAGATGCCCTGAGAATTGTTGGATTGCTCATCGAGGAGACTCAGGGATGTGTGTGGGGCAGGGGGCGGTGAGTGATGTGCAAAACCATAGAGGTCAGAGATGGCCCCTCAATTTCTCTGGCTACTGCGGGCATGTCCCCTACAACAGGTCTGACATCCAGGGTGGCCCAAACAGTCCAAATTTTCACTCAGATCTTGATCTACAGACTTTGGGATTCCCCCATGGCCTGACCTAGACCTTCCCATCGGCCCCTGCCTGCAGCGCCTCATCTTCCCTAGCAAAAGAACCTCCCAGTGTGTTTACCTGGCACCAGCTGGAAGTATAATCAGTTCCTTCTAGGAAATCTCTTATGTAATCTCTCTGAGCACAGGCATGGGGCTGGCCACTAGGCGTGGCCCCTCCAGGCAGGGCTAGCTGGCTGTGCTGAAGCTTGGCATGTGCCCGTCTAGCAATCCAGGGGACTATGGCAGCCCTGAGGCAAGTTGGCCTGGGGTAGCCAGTTTCTTCTCCACTCCCGTCCCTTCTAGAAGTGCACTGTGCCTGCTGCGTGGTTAGTGAGTGTTTGGTTGTATTTTCCTTCTCTGGTCCATGGTTCGTCAAACACCCGGTGTCCCCAAAGTAGCTCTCCTTGCTAATTAATCCCACAGAGATGAGCCTCGAGCAGGGCCCAGAATAGCCAGGGGAAATCGGATCAGCTAATGAGCTGATAGTTTATAGAGGCAGAAGGAGGGCCCTGTGGTCCCTTCAGTTGGTGCTGCAGGGCAAACTCAGCGCTCCAGCTGCCCACTTCTCCGTGCGGCAGGAGCTATGCCAGGCCTGCAGGGAGCCACCCTGGTGGAGCTGCCTCAAAAGCTGCACCGCACGTTGGCCACCAAACGAGAGCTGCAGGGCAAGGGGGCAGATATCTCGGAGTCGGTGGTGCACACGGCGGTGATGGGGCTGCTGCTGATGACCAGTGAGGTAACGCACCATGCTCTTCCTTCTGCTGGCTGGAGGCAGCAGAACACCTCCAGCCTCTGGGGGCCATGAGCTGGCTATGTGTGTAGAGGGAATGGGCTGGCTGTGTGTGTGGATGGGCTGGCCATGTGTGGCCATCCTCCTGGGGAGACTTGAGGCAGGGATCAACCTATTTACAGCATTACGGCACAGACTCTTCCTGCTCATGCTTAAATTAGCAACTTTGCAGCCCCTTTCCCAGGTGTTCATCCCGTCTCTCTCTTGTCTTCAGACACACCACACTCTCCTCCTGGGCTCTGGGCACATCGGACTCCGCAATCTTGGCAACACGGTAAGCACCTGGCATTCAGTGCTGGGGAGCCCTGGGCAACGGGAATCACCCCCACCACTCCCCACACACCTTGGGGAATACTGGGGAGGGAGCAGGTTATCTCCTGTAGGCTATAGGCTTTTCAGAAAGCCTCCTATGTTTGATGGTGTCAAAGATAGCTGTTGGCGCCTGGTAAAGTGTGTGACACGCAGAGGGGCTGGAATTGGGAAGACTTGCGGTAGCACGTCCGCCCCACATTGCACCCCCAGTTCAGGCCTGACTCTCTCTGTGCAGCACTCGTGGCATTGTTCACGCCAGGGCAAGAGGAGCGCAGCACCGTGGTGTTTCACACCCGCTTTGCACTCGGGTCCGTGACAGAAAGTGCAGAGAATGGAAACCTGGGCTGCCTGGTTCCTACATGACTGGGGCCATGAGTCCCTGATGTGCCATGTGGGGGTGCCCCATCATGGAGATGTGAGATCGCGGAGTGCTGTAGTTTCTCACATAAGTCTAATGTCATCATGGTCTATGTAACCTCCCCTAGCCGTCTCCCTCCCTCAGTCTGTCCCTTCCCTGAAGTGATGAGCGCCCTCGAGGGACTGTTCTCCCACTGCGCCTGCCTGCCTTAGTCCTTGTGGGATCGGGAGTGCGGCAGCTTTTCCCCGGCAGTGCCGATGGGCTCCCGGAGCCCTTGGTTGGGACAGGCGGATGGGGGTGGGGATCAGGGGCTGCGCCTGTTACTGCCAGTAGTGTGGTGGGCTGGAGCCTGCACATGGCGATACAAAGACCCTGTTGAGTCCAATCAAAGGGCCATGCCTGTGTTGCATGGAGGAGGCAGCAGTTGTGCTGGGAGTGGAGCTGACTCCCCTGCAGCCACCTTTCCCACTCAGCTGTGGTTCCTCTTGACCCCCCCCCCCCGCCCCCGGCTTGTTGCCTCTGTGCTGTTCCCTGCAGCCCTGGCAGGCACTAAACCATCCCTGGCTGCTCTGGGGGATTTCTGGCCCTCTGCCCAAACCCTGCTGTGTCTTGCACAGTGGCACTGCTCTTTGTTGGGTGGGAGGGATAGCTCAGTGTTTTGAGCATTGGCCTGCTAAACCCAGGGTTGTGAGTTCAATCCTTGAGGGGGCCATTTAGGGACATGGGGCAAAAAATTGGTTGGGTGATTTAATTGGGGATTGGCCCTGCTTTGAGCAGGGGGTTGGACTAGATGATCTCCTGAGGTCCCTTCCAACCCTGATATTCTATGATGGAGATTCTCCAATAGCCCAAGTCACAGGGGTTTGGCTGAGCCGAGTTCTGCCTGTGTTGTCTGAGAGGCCCGGGTGCAGTAATGAATGGTGGTAGCTTGAGTCTAGCTGTGGGAGGTGGTTGAGCAGCTGCACGTGGCCTATGACTCTCTGTCTTCCTTGTGTGTGTGTGTGTGTTGATCTCTAGGGACCCTTCTTCCCCTCACCAGCATCGATCCGCCTCAGTGCGGGTTGGCCCCTGCTTTGGGAGCCCATCGGTGTCCCTGCTGCATCTGCTGCCAGCCCGGTCTCTGCACAGTGGCAAGAAATGTGTGACTTCAAGAGTGCCCTCTCAGGGTGGCTGGGTTTGGAGGGGGATGCTTGGAGCAGAGCTTGGCAGGGTGAGCTGACCGAGAGGGGTAACGGTGGGTCTCATTGCCCACGTGCCTGCATTCTGTGGGCTCGCCACTCTCCATGGCTCCTGTCCAGTAGGAACTCCAGCCCCTCCTGGGCTGGCCAATCCCAGCGGCCTGCGGAGGGCTGAGGGAGCTAGTGCCCGGGGTGTGGGGCCCACCGTCACTGCCTGCCTGTGCCCCTGCAGTGCTTCATGAATGCCGTGCTCCAGTGCCTGAGCAGCACCAGGCCTCTGCGTGACTACTGCCTGCGCAAGGAGTTCCTCCAGGAGCAGCCCGGAGCCTCGCGGGCCCAGCAGGAGCTCACGCAAGGTAGGTGAGCTGGACGGACGCCTCCCTACTGCTCCCCAGGCCTCTGCTCGCGCAGCTGGCTCGCTGCCCAGGAGCGCCTGGGTCTGGCTGCTGTGGGAGCTAATTCCCTCCCCAGCGACCAGGGTTATGTAAGTACCCCGCTGAAGCGAGGCCAGCAGGAAAGTCCGTTACATAAGCAGCAGGGCCGAATTCCCTGCCGTGGCAGTGCTCACGCTGTGCCCAGCATGGGAGTGGGGCGGGCACAGGTGTATGGAGGAGGGGCCCTGAGCATGTCTGTATTGCTCTGGGCACTGTAGGGCAAGGCGGGGGGCCGGCACTAAGCATGGGAAAGATATCTTGGTGGCAGAGTCAGGAATAGGATCTAGGCATCCTGGCTCCACCCACTGAGCTATGCTCCCTTTAACCCCAGCCCCAGGGCTGCCATGCCAGCTGAGGGGAGTGAGTTGGTTGCCAGGCGGCACAGGCAGGGTAATGTGGGCTGGTGGCTTGTCTCCCCTCAGCATTTGCAGATGTCATCAATTCCCTGTGGCACCCAGACTCCACCGAAGCTGTGAACCCTGGGCGCTTCAAAGCCGTCTTTCAGAAATACGTCCCGTCCTTCACAGGCTACAGGTGAGAGGGCTCCCTGTGGGCCCGGGACCCCTTCTCCCACAGTCATGGGCAGGGGCTGTCCCAGAGCACTATGGGAATGCAGCCACTTCTGGGCAGAGTTTAGCTGCCAGCTTAGCAGGCACCTGGGAGGAACTGGTCCGTCCAGATTTCAGATCCCTGCAATCTCAGGTCTGTGCAGAGCAGCCAGGACCTCCTCTGGGTTCTGCCTGACAGCTCCTTCCTGCAGCTGCCTGAGCTCTGCACCTCTGCCTTGGAAAAGTGGAAGTGCTGGGGGTAGGGCTGGGGAAAGGGATCAAGTGTGTGGAGAGTGCTGAGGGAGGAGACCCAGTACGTGCAGGATGTGGGGACTGGGAATGCAGTGTAAGGAGGGGGCTGGACTGGGGACGAAGATGCGTGTGTGGAGGGGGCTGGGGAAGGGGACGCAGTGTGTGGGAGGGGGCTGGGGAAGGGGACGCAGTGTGTGGAAGCTCTTGAAGGGTGGGGTGGGGCGGGGCGGGGCTGAGCCCTGACTCTCCGTTCCTATCTCTAGCCAGCAGGATGCCCAAGAGTTCCTGAAGTTTTTCATGGACCGGCTGCATGTGGAGATCAACAGAAAGGGGCGCAAAACTCCCAGCATCCTCTCTGATACCAAACGGCCCTTGGTGCTAGAGGACTCGGACCCCCTGAGGTGAGCAGGCCGAGCTGGTAGGTGGCTGCAACTCCCAGGGACTCCGCGAAATGTAGCTTGTCTTGTGAGGAGATTGACAACAGTACTTGGCACTGGGTCTGCTCTCAACCTGGGGGCTGCCTGCTTGGAGTCTGGGAGGGAAGGAGTTGGGGAGTCTCAGCCCCCCCTGCAGGATAGGAGCCCCCAAAACACAACCCTGCCCCTGGCTGCCTCAGCAAAGGGGCTGCAAAGAGCCCAGCCTGGTGTGTGAAGGGAGATGCCCCCCCTAGTAGCCCCCCAACTATTGTCTCCCTCTTGGGTTCTTCCTAGTGATGACGAACGAGCCAACCAGATGTGGAAGCGCTACCTGGAGAGAGAAGACAGCAAGATAGTGGGTGAGCACCACTTCCCTCTCTGGCCCCAGGGTGGATGGTTTCCCCTCCCCCATAGGCAGTGCATGACTCTTGCCTTTTGGGAGGCTGGGAGCGAGTGTCAGAAGTTCCCTAGAAGTGGGGGAGGGACACCGCTGCTGGGACTGTGGCCCCGCCTCCTGGCACCAAGGCCCCGCCCACACTCCACTCCATCTCTGCCCTGAGGCCCCAGTCCCACTCTGCCTCCTCCGGCTTCCCCCAGACTCCCTGCTCCCCTACTGCTCTCTTCCCCCCGACACCCCGGCCTGTCCTTAGCGCCTGTCTGCTCCCTCCCCTGGGTGGCACGCAGAGGGGAAAGAGGCACAGTGTGGGCGAGGCCCCAGGGAAAGAGGCTTAGCGAGGCCTCGGGGTGGAGTGTGGGTGGCCCCCATGCTTCTCAGGAGCTTCCGCTTTTATACCTGCTCCCCATGCCCTCCCCCACACCCAATCCCTCTGGTCCTACAGCTGGGGGCTCTGATGGAAGCATTGGCTCCGATCACACCCCTCTGTCCGCTCCACCCAGTCTCTCTGGGCCCACAGCTCGGGACTGTGATGGAGGTATGGTTCCACCCCCCACCTTCCCTCCCCTCTGGGCCTGCGGCTGAGGGGCTCTGGTGGAGGTATGGCTCCATTTTTTCCCCCTCCCTCCAGGACCATGTCTAGGGTCTGAGCCAGAGGAGAGCCCTGGCTGGGACAGGCAGATTCTGCCAGGACTGTGTCTCCCTCCAGCCCCTTGTGCAAGAGGATGGGGCTTTGAGCTCCGCATGTGCTGAGGCTCTAAGTGCACAGCACTCTGCCCCTCCCCGAGCAGGGGAAGGCTGGATCTAATCAAGTCAGTCGAAGTGCCCCAGATGAGCACGAACTCCGGAGTGTTGCCCCTTTCCCAGGTGGCAGAGGTACTGGACAGTGCTACGGTCACTGACACCCAGTGGCTTGGTTGGCATCGGTGGGGTCTGGGTTCCTGGGTATGTTGGTGCTGGCGTGGCCCTCAGGGCACCTGTGCTCACAGCTGCCTCGGGGCAAGGGAGGAACCGCATGTCCTCTTGGCTCCTGTCGGGGTGTGCTCGGTCCCAGGCCAAGCTGTGATGGCAGGGGGCACTGAGCAAGGTTTGGGAGACAAGTACTCACCCTGTCCCGTCTCCCTCCCAGACCTCTTCGTTGGCCAGTTGAAAAGCTGCCTCAAGTGTCAGGCATGTGGCTACCGCTCCACCACCTTCGAAGTCTTCTGTGACCTCTCCCTTCCCATCCCAAAGGTAGGGACTGAGCCAACCCATCCGGGCTGGGGCGCTTGGAGACAGACCCATTGCCCTCTCTGGTTCTAGCTCATCTTCTTTTCTCATCACTGGGTGTATGGGCAGCTGGTGAACCGGCCATTGGGGGAGGCCAGCTCCTGGCCCCTTCTCTTCTGCCCAAGGCCCCTCCCCCTGCAGGAGCCCAGAGCACCCCATCCTGGCCTCCCCACCACAGCCCCGGGCTGCCTGAGTGCCCTCAGACCCAGAGTGCTGAGTAGCATGATCCCAGCCCTGCGCTGAATCCCGGCAGCACGCCCCAGCCCCAGCCAGCCTGGGCTACGGAAGAGCGGGAAGGAATTGCAGGAAGGGGCTGGAGGCGGAGTGTGGGTGGGGCCACACCAGGTTGATTGGGGAGGCACAGCCTTCTCCGGCCTCAGATACCCGCCGCCCATGGCTGGATGCCATAGCACCACCCTGGCCTGGGGCCCATGGGGTGGGGGGCATGTTTCCTGGCCAGCCCAGCGAGGGTTGTGCGTGTGCCCACTCCCCTGCTGCAGCCTCCCTGAGGTCCCTGGCCCACCTGCTGCCCCTCCTTGCTCCTGGAGCAGCGCAGGGCTGCCCCCTCTTTGCCCATTCAGAGTGACGAGCTGAGCCAGTCTCGCACAGACTGTGCCCCAGACCTCCCTGAAACTGGGGCTGAGTCCCCCGCTGGTCCATGTCCTCCTCCCCTCCACGTGAGGGCTGAGCCTGACTCCACACCCCCCCATCAGGGACAAGCCCCCTCTCGGCTCTGACCCCGTGCGCCTCTCCCCTGCAGAAAGGCTTTGCTGGTGGGAAGGTGTCTCTCCTCGACTGCTTCAGCCTTTTCACCAAGGAGGAGGAGCTGGATTCGGAGAATGCGCCGGTAAGGGAAGGCCCCGAGGCCTCACTGTGTGCGGTGTGTAGGGAGGGGCCCTCGCCCCCTGTGCTTGGGGAAGCCTTGACCTCTCCATTCCCCAGGGCTGTGAGGAACATCCCCTTTGGACGGGGGCACTAGGAGCTGGACTGTCGGGCAGTAACTGGTGCCGCACCAGCTCGGGTGCTTGGAGGCCAAGATCGGGGCACCAAGCGGAGGGGGGCATGACAGGGAAGGGGAGAGTGCGGAGGGATGGTAGGAGGCTGCTTGGAGCCTGCAGAGTCGCAGGAGGGCAGCTGGCAGTGGTATGACGGAGCCATGAGGCTTCGGGCTTGGCTGCGTCAGTCACAGCAGGGCTGGAGCAGTCGGCAGAGCTCGGCCTCCTCCCCTGCGCACGCTGAGCTGGGTTGTCCTATGCCGTGGAGCAGGTCTGTGACAAGTGCCGGCAGAGGACGAGAAGCACCAAGAAACTGACCATCCAGCGCTTCCCCCGCATCCTGGTGCTGCGTATCCTGGCTGCTGTGGGGTGGGAGTGCTCTGCGGGGAGGGGAGGAAGGGGGCCTTTGGGTGGCCCATTCAACCCTGGCTCGGCCCTGCTCAGCATCTGGGGACGTTGGGATCAGCTTGGGTTTTCCTGGTGGAGTGCGACTCGTTGGGTACTGGCCATTGCTGGCCCCATGGCCCAGAGGCCTGGCCGTACCCAGCACATGCTGTTCTGCATCCCTGCGTGTGGCTGGGCTTCCTGACAGCGTCCCAGCACTGGAGGGCTGGGGGCTCCTAGTGCAGGACACCGCAAACAGGGACGGTTTGGCAGCCCTGGCAGAACCCATGTGGCAGATGTCTGCTTGGTACCTGGCTGGGATCCGTGGCCCAGGTAGCTGCGGGTGTGTCCCTGGCACTGGCAGCATGCAGCATAGAGAGGGATGTGCCGGATCCCGAGGGGCTGGGCTAGCACAAGTTCCTGCAGGCTACGAGCCGTCCTCCCGATCAGGACAAAGGCCACCCCTGCCTCTTGGTCCCCTGGTCCGTTACCTCCCTTAACCCGGCTGCTCTGCTGGCCAGACCTGAATAGGTTCTCCACCACCCGATACTCCATCAAGAAATGCTCCGTCTTCGTGGACTTCCCTCTGCAGCGACTCAACCTGAAGGAGTTTGCCAGTGAGAAGGCTGGTAGGTGTCCTGGCACCAGCCCACCCGGCATGTCCTGCACTCTCCCTCCAAGCCATGACTTGCAGGGCCCCAGCTGGGGTGGGGAGCACAGAGGCTCCTGACCTTGTCCTTGGGGAAGGAGACTGTCACGTTGCTCCGCCAGCTGCGGCAAGCGTTTGCCCCAAACTATGTTGGCTGGCAGGCCCCTGAAGGGGCTCCCATGGAGCACAGAGCAGTACTGAAATGGCTAACAGCCTGCAGCAAATGGCTCTTACCCGGCCCACACCCTGGGCTGGTGCTATTGGCCCGTGCAGTGGGCAGAGCCCTGGTGAGGAGGGAGGGGCTGAAGGGAGCAGGGAGTGGGTGGGGCCCTGGTGATGGGGGAGGGAGAGGCTGAAGGGAGCAGGCAGAGCCCTGGTGAGGGGAAGGGGGACCCTGAAGGGAGTGGGTGGGACCCTAGTGAGGGGGAGGGAGGGGCTGGTGCGAGTGGGCGGGATCAAGGGTAGGGGCTGAAGGGAGTGGGGGCGTGGGCAGGGCCCTGGCTAGATGGGAGGGCGGGGTCGAAGGGAGCAGGGAGTGGGCGTGGCCCTGGGGA
>ML677399.1:5940634-6001015 GCA_007922305.1 Dermatemys mawii | reverse complement strand
CCCCCCCCCGCCGGCCGGCTGAGCCCGGCGCCCAAGGACGGGGGTTGTTGGGGGGTGGGGAGGAGGAGGTGGGGGGGTAGTTGGGGTCAGGGTGCTGGGGCGGGGAGGGCTGAGGCTGGCAGCAGTGCAGCACATGTCATGGGTCCCATCCTCCGTGCAGCTCTGTCCCATGTTGCTGGCCCCCTGGGTGGGGTCTAGCCCCAGAGACCCCAGGTTCAAGGAGAGCAGCTGATCCCGTGTGGGGGTAGGGCCAGCCCCAGAGACCCCAGGTTCAGGGGGAGCAGCTGATCCCGTGTGGGGGTAGGGCCAGCCCCTCTCCACGCTGACCCCTCTCCTCTCCCCAGGCTGCTGGATGCAGAGGACAGTGGCAGTCCTTGGTGGTGGGATCAGTGGCCTCACTGCCTGCTACCAGCTGGCCAGAAGCCCCAATGCTCCCAAGGTGAGACCTCCCAGGGCAGCATCTCCAGGGGCTGCCTGCGCAGGGCGCTAACCCGGCGGGTTGACCACGGGGCCACCCCACAGCTGTGGAGACCAACTGAGGCCTTTCTCTGGAGACCATGGACAGTGCCAGGGCCGCCCTGCCTTCCAGGGGCCCCTTCCCTACAGCCGTCCAGCCCTTGTGCTGGGAGTGCCGGTGGAGGGTAAACAGTACCTGTTGTGGGGCTGGCTTGTGCAGCATTCAATGGCCCTGTGATCACAGCTGCCCCACCCAGTTCGGGCATCACCCTACTTGAAGTTCAGGCCTGTGGGTGGCCCTTGGTCCCTTCTGTGAGGCTCAGCCACCTGGCTGTGGGGCAGGTCCTGGGGCTCTTCCCCCACCTCTTGGTGCCTGGCTCTGCAGCGCTGGGACACCAGTAGCGAGATGGTGCAATCCAGTGCTTCATGCCTGAATTGGGCTGGGCTCCAGGGCAGTTAGGGCTGAGTGTACCGGGAGCCTTGGTGTTATGGGAAGCCGGGTGAGTGGCAGGTACCTGCTGACACCTTCTCCTGCGAGAGCTTGGGTGACTGCAGCCCTGCCCTGATAGGCTTCTCCTCCCCACAGATAATCCTGCTGGAGGGCAGCGGTCGCCTGGGGGGCTGGCTCCATTCCACTCGAACTGAGGACGGGGCCATATTTGAGCATGGCCCCAGGGGAATCCGACCTGCTGGGACCGTGGGGAAGAACACGCTGCTCATGGTAGGTGGGCAGTGCCTGCAGAATGGGGGAGGGGACAGGGGGCAGCTGGGGGACGAGGAGGAGACATGGAGTGTTGGCTCTCCAGCCAGGTGGGATCTGTCCAGCTGGGCCGGTCTCCTAAGGGAGACTCTGGGAGCCCCCATGCGGGGGCAGGCCCCAGAGCTGCCTCCTGGTGGCTGCTGGAACCTGACAATTGCTTGCATGCCAGCAGGACAGCAACAGTTGGGTGCTCTTGACTCCAGGAGCTGGGTCTACGCCTGCTGAAGGGCTGGTGCTCCTCATCCCCAGCTGGAATGGTCTTGGGGAGGAAGCAGACCTGCCAGTGCACTGCAGAGTAGGGAGAGGGCAGGCGATGGCTTAGAGGAATCCGTGGGGCATGGTCAATGGATGGGCTTGTCTGGTAGCTCTGGGGCAGTTTGGGTGGAGTCAGCAAAATGGCTGCGTGCCATTGGGCAGAGCCTGCTGATTTTGATCTGTCCTGTCCCATCTCAGGGACATGAGAAGGCCCCCCCCGATCTCAGCTAGGAGTAGGGAGTTTGTGGATGAGCAGGGGCCCCTGATTTTGGTCGTGGCCTCTTGGTGCTGCCCTAATACCCAGTACCGTGAGGCAGTCGGCGTCTGGCCCGCTTGTCTCTCCCTAGGTCTCTGAGCTAGGCCTGGATGCCGACGTGCTTCCGGTGCCTGGCGACCACCCGGCTTCCAAGAATCGCTACCTCTACGTGAGTGGGGCCTTGCACAGGCTGCCGTCCGGCATTGGGTACGTGTCCCGTGGCTGCTGCTGCAGGTGACCCTGTCCAGAGCTGACTCTTCCCCCTCCAGCCCAGCAGCTAGTGACTGTGCCGGAGGGGTGATGGGCTGGGTGGTGGGGACAGGGAAGGTTCCCAGCTGCTCTGCCTCTGTTCACTTCGCCCGCCATGCCCCAGCCTGGTAACCCCTCTGTGTTTGGCAGCGGTGTTCTGCGGACGGTGTCGCCCTTCACCAGGCCCCTACTCTGGAGTGGGCTGCGTGAGCTGGCAGCCCCCCGGGGCACCCAGCCAGATGAGACCATCCACAGCTTTGTGAGCCGACGCTTTGGAAGAGAGGTATGAGCCCAGGTTGTGTCGAGATGGGAGCCTAGGAGGGGTGTCTGTGGGCTCTGTGCACAGCGCAGGGAGCCCCATGGAATGGGGGCAGCAGCTTTGTGTGCAGAGCAGAGAAAGATTTAGTGCAGGGGAGAGCTGGGGCTGGGCCCAGGGTGTGGAGTCAGCAGCTCTGCCTAATCTTCATCCTGCAGCGGGTGAGGGAAGGGAGCCAGGCATGGCCCTCCCAGATGGGGCCCCAGGCAGCCTGTGATCTGTGCTGCACTGTCATGGGGTCTCGCCTCGAGCTCCGTTGCTCAGGGCTACTGGAGACCCAAGGCAATTTCCATAAGAGCCAGGGTGTGAGCCCAGGTGTCCTGAGGCCATTCTGCCAGGCTCTCCTAGTGCCCTGAGCGCTGGCAGAAGCATACAGGATCCTGCATTTCCCATTCCAAACGGCCAGGCAGTGGCGCTGTGCAGTGGAACAGCTGCTGCTTCCCGCCCCAGTGGGGGCTGCACTGCTGTGACGGGTTTCTCTGTTGGTATCTCAATGGGACAGGGCCTTGTGATGAAGCAGGAGAAACTTGAAGTCAGGGCTCCTGGATTCTATTCCCAGCTCTGCCACAGACACTGTGACTCAAGGCATGGCCCTGCCTCGCTCTGTGACTCAGTTTTCCCATCTGATCACGCCTGACATCCTGGTGGTGGGGAGCCTAGTTGCCACAGTGCTCTGGAGCCCGAGGATGGGAAGGTGCTAGAGGAGGTGAGGGGTGAACAGGTCCCCAGCATGGCTGGATGGGGGGATCAGAGCACCACTGAGTGATGGGGGAGAGGGAACCTGCTGGGGGTCCCATGAATGGAGACTGGGGCTGCTGCAACCAGTACGAACGGCAGAGCAGGAGGCTCCTGCCCCCAGCATGGGGAGCCCTCCTGCCCCATGCTTGACTGTGAGAGAAACCTCCTGTGGGCTGGGTACAGTCTGACTTCAGGCCTAGCACCGTCCTCTCTCCAGCAGCTGTGGGGTTGGGGAAGTGGAAGCTGTGCATGGTGTGAGAGGCTGTGGGGGTAGAGGGCTGTGGGTCTGACTGCAGGCCTGGGGCTGGGCTCTCCAGTCTTTGTGCTCTGTGCTGGGGGGCAGTGAGCCTGGCCTGGTGCAGGGGCTCTGGGTGCCGTCTGGCAGCCTCTGCCCAGTTCTGCTGGGTGAAAGGGCAGGTCGACCCAGGGTTGTCTCTGGGCACTCCAGGGTTTGTGGAGCCAGCTGGGGGATGGAGAGCGGCACTCTGGTCCAGGGTGGTCTCCGCCCCTTCACACAGCTGCCCCCTGGGGGATGCAAGAGCTGCCCTCACTGGTTCTTCAGCTCACCCAGAGCCCCACTGGGAAGATCCCTTCTCTTGCCTGTGCCCAGCGGGAGGGGCTGGGGCAGGGCCTGTGCCCAGCAGCGTTAGGACAGAGATAGAGCCCGGCTGATCCTCTCCCCTTGGCTCCCTAGCTGGCCGACGTCGCCATCGACAGCCTGTGCCGGGGGGTGTTCGCTGGCGACTGCCGGGCCCTGAGCGTGCGCTCCTGCTTCCCGGCGCTGTTCGAGGCCGAGCAGAGGCGACGCTCCGTCATCCTGGGGATGGCCCTGGGCGGAGGTGAGTCGGCCCTGCAGCCTCCCGCAAAGGGGCTCTGAGGGCGACGGAGCCGCTGGGCCAGGGAATGGGCTGCGCTGTGCTCTAGAAGAGTGAGATACAGAATGGCTTTCTGCAGGGACAGGAGCAGGCGCCTGAGTCAGGACCCTGCTCCATCACCGGCTGGGTGCAGCCGCCTCCCTTGGGCTCCCAGCACCAGCCCCGATCTCTGGGAGCCTTTCCCCTTGGTGGCAGCCCAGGGCAGCGGGATAGAGCTGGGAAGTGGGGAGATTGGTGGGTTCCTGGGGGACCTGCCATGTGGGCGGGTTTCTAGCCTGTGCCCTGCCCCTAGGGAAAGGCCCTGCCTTGGACTCTCCGCTGAGCCGCAGGGCCCGCGACGAGCGCTGGAGCCAGTGGTCACTGCGCAGTGGCATGGAGACCCTGCCCGAGGCCCTGCAGGACTTCCTGAGACGGCGTGGGGTGGAAATGCACTGCCACGCCCGGGTGCGGCGCCTGGAGAGAACGGGAGCTGAGCGCTGGCAGGTGGGAGGCAGCGGGGTGCGTCCTCTTGCACCCCTTCTGAGTCCCCAGGGCTCTGCTGGGACACGGAGGGGAGGGGAGCCGGGCTCCAAAGGGTTAACCTGAAACCGAGCCTCCACTTCTTTCTTGCACTTTCTGGTCAAACACTTCACCATTGCCGCATTCAGGTGTGAACAGGAGTGGTCAGAGCAGGGGGGTTGGACGCCAGGACTCCTGGGTTCTGTTCTGGGATCTGGGAGGGGAGTGGGATTTGGTGGTCAGAGCAGGATTCCTGGGTTCTGTCCCAGCTTGGGTGAGTCACCTCTCCGCTCTGCGGGGCAGGGGTGTAGGCCCAGGCTTACCAGCGGCTGGGCTGAGACCTCTGCTCTGACTGTGCCGTTCCCATCTAGATCACCCTGGAGGATGGCAGTGTGAGAGCAGACCATGTGATCAGTGCCATCCCGGCCAGAGGTAGGGGCGGTGCCTGTGCTGGGGGGAGCCCCTCTGCTCTGATGGGTACCTGCGCCTGATGGGGTGGCTGGGGAGCCATGTAGGCACCCAAGAAGGGTGAGGGTTGGGACCCAGTCTCTGCTTCTCCAGCAGAGCCCCTGCGTGGGTCTGAGCCCCCCTTTGGGGGATGGGCGCTGCCTCCCACTCAGGGAACCCTCCCCTCTGGGCAGGAGTGTGGGCTAGTGGTGAGAGCGTGGGACTCGGGTTTTTCCCAGCAGGCGGGGAGAAGGGTGTGGAGCCCCCGGCTGCTCTGTGCTGAGGCATCTCTGTTTCCAGCTCTGGCAGGGCTGCTCCCCGGCTGGGCCGAGCCGCTGGCCCAGGAGCTGCGCCACATTGAGGCTGTGTCGGTGGGTGTGGTGAACCTGCAGTACAACGGTGCCACGCTGCCCATCACGGTGAGAGGGGAGGCCCCCCGCCTACCACCATAAACTACTGCCGCCCCCAGCATGCCCCTGATCCTGTCCCTGGGCACCCAGCATTACCTGGGGCTGAGCAGGAAGGGAGAACTCCCCACAACGACAGCCGTGGCCTCATGTCATGGGGCCCTACCCCATCCTGGGAGTGGTGGGGCAGGGGCTGTGGGGAGCTGCCAGCAAGTCGAGTGCAGAGCTGGGGGTGGGGGCAGGGTGTCTGCCCGTCTGTCCATCCAGCTACAGTCTTCCAGGGGGAAGTGGGGCAGGCCCTGCGGCTAATAGGTGTCTCCTTGTTTCTGTCCTAGGGGTTTGGACACCTGGTGCCCTCGTTCGAAGACAGCTCCCTGCTGGGCATCATCTACGACTCAGTCGCCTTCCCAGAGCAGAATGGCACCAGTGACCCTTCTGTCCGGCTCACGGTGAGCACACCGCCCTGCCCCCAGGGGCTCTCACCAGAGGGGGCTGGGTGGGGCTGTACACAGGTCCAGCCCTAGGCCCTGGCAACCCGAGTCCTGATCACAGGGTGCACAAGTGCCAACTTTCTGCCTTCCCCGGGTGCTTAATACCCACTCGACTCCTTCCCCCAAGGCCCCGCCCCTGCCCCACCTTCCCTCCTCCCCACTGCTGAGCTGTTCAGCAGGCAGGAGGTGCTGAGCGGATGCGGGAGGAGCTTGGCGGATGCTCCAACCCAGAGTATCCACGGAGTCAGTGCCTACAACATGGGGGCTGGTTCCATCATGGCACAGGGCAGAGAGCTGGGACATCTGGCTCAGGGAGAACAGCCCCCCAATATCTTGCTGGCTCCTCCCATGGGCTGAAGGTTGGCCTGGTCTGGCACCATCTCAGCCATGCCCTCAGTGTGGGGCAGGGGATCCAGTCTGGGGCCAGGCCTGGCCCTCTGGGGCCCTGTTTAGGGTAGGGAGGGGGGAGATCTTAGTTTCCTGGAGCCATTACCCCTCCCCACCCTAGTTCAGGGCAGTCCTGTTGGTCCCCAGCCAAGATCCTGCTCCCTGCCTGAGTGGTGGTTTTGGTGCCTGCAGGTGATGCTGGGAGGTGCCTGGTTCGAACAGGGCTTTGGGGACCCGGACACGGTGCCACAGGCCATGCTGCTGAGCCGTGCCAAGGAGGCAGTGAGGGCACACCTGGGCATGGCGGCTGAGCCCTCCCGCACAATCGTCAAAGTGCTCAAGGTAAGTGGGGGCGGGTGTGGGTAGCACCTGGAACCATACGGGCCAACCCAGCCCTCACCCCATCTCTGGTCCTTCCACAGGCGTGCATCCCCCAGTACACGCTCGGCCACTGGCACAGGACAGGTAAGGCTGGCAGAGCCCTCGGCTGCCCTCTCCCATCTATGGCCTCAGACTGCCCCTTGCTTGTTGGAGGGAGCTGTCCCCTCTGCAGGAGTCAAGCCTGGGGGTGGGAACCACAGCTTGGCAATGGGGTGGGCACACAGCCACATGCTCCCGAAGGGGATTTATCAACACAGCTCCAGCCCATGTGCTGGGGGTGGCAGAGACCCCTCTGGCCTTACTCCCTGTGTCCCCCCTGGCAGAGACCATCAGCCGTTACCTGGTGCAGGAAGGACTGCCGCTGAGCCTGATCGGGGCCTCCTACGAGGGTGTGTCTGTGAACGACTGTATCTACAGTGCCAAGACAGCCGTCACCCGGCTCCTGGACCAGGATCAATGATCTGCCACCAGGCGCCTGCTGCGTGAACTAACTCTGCTTTGAGCAGAGCACAGTGGCGCCCCTGGCCACCCAAGAGGCTCACAGCGCAAGGAGAGGCTGCCAGCACTGGGGCTGGATTCCTGCCCAAGGGGGCTGGGGCTCTCCTGCGGGGGGCCCCTTTGCAATAGAGGGCCACCCCCCAAAGCAGTGAGAGAAGGTGGAGGCTGGGCACGGACTCAGCACTTGTAGGCTGCAGCCTGGCTTCTTTCCAGCAGTGCTCAGGTACTAGCCCAAGGGAGGGGCTGGGATGGCTTGTCTCACCCAGACACTACCCACCCACCCCCTGCTGGCCTTGGCCAAGCCCCTCCTTGGCTAGTGTGGTTCATGCTGCTATTGTGGAGCACAGGGGGTGTGCATGGGGCAATTAGCTGTGACCCCTGCACAACCTCTGGCTCTGTCATTGCCTAATAAACCCCCCATGGCTGGGTTAGTGCGGCTCTGTGCTGAAGGAGTGTCTCCCTTGCTACACTTGGTGGGAGGGGGCAGGGACAAGGAGTGCAGCCCCTGGCACCATGGCAGGGGGTGGACATGGCACGGTATAGACAGCTCAGGAGAAGCAGCAGCCCCCTGGTGAGAGGCCCTGGGGCCCAGGTAGCCAGTTCCTATAGGCTCTTTCCGGGCACAGGAGCTGAATGGAGGAAGTTCAGTTCCAGGGCCTGGCTCCCTGAGCTGGGCTACCCTCCTCCCGCTGAGGTGGCAGGGGGTGTGTGTGCAAAGGGATGAGCCACAGGGCCACTGTAGGACCAGACATTTTATTCAGCTCCTGCCTGGTGCAGCGGCAGCCAGGCACAGCCAGCATGTTCCGAAATAAATAACCGCAGCAAATTGTCAACAGCTAGGGGGGGATCAGCCCCTGGGCTCCCCAAACCACCATGGGGGAGGGGGCTAGATGCAGGCCCCTAGGTCACAAACTGTTCTGGGGTGAGGGAATGGGACCGGCCCAGCTGCTGGGGAAGGTGCTGCCTGGAGGCCTTTTAACAGATTTGAGCTGGGCCTGTGGCACCAGCTGTGCCAGGAGTGGCCAGGCACCAGTGCCCAGAGCACAGGGGAGGGGAAAGGCTCCATCAGGAATCCCAGTCAGGGGGCTCTTCTCCCTGCAGCTCCAAGCAGCAGGACCAGCCCTGGCCATCTACTCCCCTGGAGGCTCCCAGCATTTGCCTCTTGCTAGAAGGGAGCAGGGGCGTGAGGCTAATGTTCCAGGGCAACTTTAACAAGAGCCAATGCCCTGTAGAAAGCCCCTGCCCTCAAAGCTGGGATTCTGCCATGGCTGCTGTAGCCCCAGCAAGCTCTGTGTGCCAAGGGCCCAGCCAGATCCATTGGAGGCTTCTGGTGCTGAATGCCCTGGCTCCTACGTACCCACGCAGGGCAGCCAGCCCCAACTGGACTGACAGAAGGACATGGCCACAAGCCCAGGCTAGCAGCTCCCCAGCGTGAGCACAGCCACGGACAGGGCCAAGTCAGGCACAAGGTGAGTACTAGCCAGCAAGTCCCCCTGCGCCCAGGGAAGAGCAGCTCCCTGGCAGCACTGCCCACTTCCAGCAGAGCTTCCCCTCTGGGCACAGGGCCCCCCTCCCACCTGTGAGAATTAACACCATAGCAGCAAGACACCAGTATGGTGTGTAAATCCAGCACCCAAGGGAGAGCAGCTCTGGGGAAAAGGTCAGAGCTGAGCCCCCTTCCCTGCCCCACTCAGCACCTGGCCAGGGCACATGGCAGCTGCCAGTTAGGGGACTGCCAGGAGCTGCACAGTGCCCAGAGCCACACAGTCATGGGTGCTATGAGCAGCCTGGGGCCCCACTGCAGGTCACAATTGGTCCGGGCAGACTGATCAGGTGGGGCTTTCTCCAGGTCAGCCTGGACCCCTCACAGTCAGCATGGGTCAGGCTGGGGGAGGGAAGGGGGCCTACTTTGGGGGTGGGGAGGGGAAGATATGAGCTTGCCCCATCTACAGCACAGGGACCTTGGCTCATCTTGTCCACGAGAGCCAGCAGGATGGAAGGGGCTCAAGGACAGCTGGGCTCCAGCTAGTGGACAGCAATGGGATTGAACCCTGACAGGATTCTAGAGCCCGCCAGGGGGCAACTACTGCTCAGCTCTGCCCCAGGCCTGCCTGCAGCTGTTCGCCCAGCAGGACCCAGCCAGGAAGGGAGCTCAGTGGGACCCACTGTAACCACACCCATGGGGTAGGGCCCCATCACAATTCCAGCACAACCCAACTTAGCCCCCTTGCTGGAAACGACCCACTGCTGCCTGTGGGACCAGGCTCTTCCCCAGCAGGATGGCTCCCTGGGCCAACACAGCCCACAATAGGCCAACTTCTCTGCCTCCCAGCCCTGCCTGGGGGATTCTAAGCCACGGTCTGGGCTGAGGCTGCAGACAAAGCTTCCAAGGGTGGGGGCAAGCTGGCTGATGGGCCCTGTCCCACTGTGCAAAGGCCCAAGACCTACCAGACTCCACTCACACATGGCCCACCCTGCAGACTTGTCCGTGCCTGGCCTGGGCAGGAGCCTCTGGGTCCCAGGCCTCACAGGCCAGCCTGGCACTTGGGAGCAGCACAGGGCCAGGGGCTCCAGTTCACTGTGACCCGGGGGGTATGTTCTAGGAGCGGGAAAGGGCCCAGCTCACACAGCGAGTCTGTGGCTACCCACTCCATTCCTGATGTCCAGGTTCCCCCCTGGTTAGCCGCTGCTCTGCAGGAAGGTCTGATTGTCCCTTGCCAGGGCCAGTGGGGCACTGCCCCTCACGTTCTCGGCCCCACCCAAATCCATTGCCCCAGACTCAGGCTTCCCCTTGCCCAAGGTCTCCTGGCTGTGCTGCAATGTGTCAGGGCTCCATGGAGGGATGCTGGCACTCGGCTGGCCACCCTGAGCAGCTCCACCCTGGGCCTTCCCCTGGGTGCTGTCCTGTGCAGCCCCTTGCCTGCCCGCCGGCTGGCCTGCCCCCACTCCAGGCCCCTTGCTCTGTGTCCCAGGGGCTGTGGTCGCTCCCCGGCCAGCACCCTGTCCAGACCTCAGGGATAGGGGCTGCTCCCCCAAGGTTGCCATGGCCCAGGGTAGCTTGGCAGGATGTGTTTTGCGCAGCATCTCCTGCCTGAACTCATGGTTGGTCCCAGTCTTGTACTTCTGCCCCCCAGAGCCGGGCCCAGACCCCTTCCTGCCCTTCAGTGCCCGGGGGTCAGTCCCGATGTCAGCGGTGATGTTGGTGTACAGGGGGTGCAGCTCCTTGGCCAGCAACGTGTAGGTGAGCGAGTTCATGCCGTCCTGGGTCCACATCCTCTGCGTCCGGATCAGCAGGTCAAACCTGCACGGTGGGGAGAGGAGAGTCAGCGCTAGGGCCCTGGCCAGCCCCGGCCCTCTGGGATCCTCCCTATTGGCCTAGCCCGCGTGATCTCCCTGCCCTGGCAGGGCCCCAGCACACTCACCGGTGCGGGTTCTCCTCGTTGCCCTGGTCGCCTTTGTGCTTCACCATCTTGTAGTGGCCGACCGAGATGGGGGGGCGCGAGATCTTCATGCCAGCCAGACGCACCCTGGAGATGGGGGAGCAGAGGCGTGAGCGCGGCGCCCAGCGCAGGGGCTGCAGGATCCGCTCACGACCCGGGACAGGAGAGTTGCCATGGCAATGGTGCTGCAGAGCTCTGGGCTAGATCCCTCCACTGGGGGCCCGGGATCCGTACCCGGCCAGCGGAGGGAGCTGTGCTCCAGCGGGTACGGCACCGATTCCCCGCTGTGGGGAGAGCCCTGCCCTCAACGAGCAGTTTCTCCCCCCTTAGCACCAGGAGCCAGCTGCACCAGTGCAGGCAGCAGGCCATGTACCTGCTCCCTAGTCCGCAGGGCCAGATCAGCCCCAGCAGAGCACAGTCCCCGGGCCCAGGTGCCTGCTCCACCAGGGCGATGGGCAGGGAGCACAGGCCGGGCTCACCCCGCCAGTTCTGCTACAGCTACCGCCCCGCCTCCTTCCCGCTGCGCTGGACCTACCTGAGCATGGCTGGCAATGGCCCTGAGAGAAATGAGCATGCAAAGAGTCCCGAGAGCCAGGAGTGGAGAGAAGAGAGAGAGGGTGAGAGAGGGCCCGGCCCCAGGAAACAGGCATGCCAGGCCCATGAGACACGACCACTGTGGGGGTGAGGACCAGAGCTGATGAGACAGAGCCACAGACCACGGTGGGGAGGGGGGAAGCACATCAGGGCCAATGAGAGCCACAGACCATGGTGGGGACGGGGTGCACCAGGGTCAATGAGAGGCGGGGGGGACGGGGGAAGCATGCTGGGGCCAATCAAACAGCCAGGGACCGGGGTGGGGAGGACGGAACGAGGGTCAATGGGACAGCCACAGACCATGGCGGAGAAGAGGTGCATGAGGGTCAATGAAAGAAGGGGGGGGGGGCATGGAGAAGCACACTGGGGCCAATGAAACAGCCATGGACCATGGGAGGGGTGCACCAGGGCCAGTGAGCCGCAGCCATGGACCACTCAGACGGTGGAGAACGGGGGCGGGGCCGGAGGAGAGCCGCACACTCAGCCGGAAGTGGCTCGGTCTCTGCGGGAGCCCAGCTTGTGAAGTGGGGATACCCCAGGTGGCCCCGCTGCCCGAGCGCAGCCAGAGACGCTGCTGCCAGCCCCTTGGCCCAGGCCTGTGCTGGGGGCGACGGCTAGAACAGAGCCTGCCTAGGTCCCCGAGCGAGCTCCTCGCCAGCTCGGCCAGCCGGCTCTCCCAGCCCTGGCATTGCGCGGACCCTGGCTGAGGCCCGGGGGTAGCAGCGGAGACACCTCCCACCCCGGGGAGCAGATCCTCAGGGAGCCAGCGACTGGGGGCTGCCCCCCAAGGCCAGGGGAGCGAAAGGCAGGGAGGGCCGAGCAGTCTCTCCACCTTGGCATGCCCCACGGAGCCAATGGGGCGGGGGTGCAGAGTCACACTCCGCGGTCCTGCACAGGGGACCCACATGACTGAGCCCAAAGGACAGCGTGTGCCACCAGCACCAGGCTGCTGATGCCAAACAGGCAACGCCTGATGCTCATCCCCTGGGCCAGTGACTCCCCCGCACAGCTCGTTAGTGTCCCCCACAACCCTCCCCCACACAGGAGCTGCACTAGCAGGGGGTGTGGGCCAAGTCCTGCTCCCCCCGACCCTATGGCTTGGTGCAGAGTAGCCGGGATTCCCTGGCCCCCAATGCTCCCTCCACAGCACCTTCACTTGTCGCCAGGGCCCCAGGTGGCCAGCCATGCCTGCGCTAGGCCTGGGTCAGGGCGGGGGAGGAGGTGCACAGACCCCGTGTGAGCAGCAGGGTGGGGACAGATCTGCTAGTTACACCGACCACAGCAGGAGGGGTGCGGAGCAGGACACAGGCACGGGAGGCCACTCACCTGGTGGCGATGTCGTCGTCCTCCCCGCCCCAGCCCCAGTACTCATTGGGGAAGCCGTTCATTTTCATATACTGATTTGGGGTGAGTGCCGACACACCACCAAAGTACTGGGCGTACGGGAGGCTGGAGGAGAGGAGAGGAGAGTGACTGAGCTGGCTTGAGGAGGGAGCCTGGCTCAGAGACCAACCTCAGCAGCCAGGATTCCCTCGGGGAACCAGCTCAGAGCTCAGTCCCTGCTCTGGGCAGGCTGGCTAGGCCCTGGATACCGGGCAGTGAGGGGGTGTAGCTGCAATGATAAACTGTGGTGCCAGCTGGCAGAGCTGGGATTAACTGACAGATGCAACCAGGTGTGGAACAGCAGGGGACCGGGGGGGCAGGTCTCAGGGGACCAAGCAGGGCAGCCTGGGAGTGGAACCGGAGGGGGCAGGATTCAGGGCCCTGGCAGGGCAGCTCAGGTGTGGAACAGGAGGGGGCAGGACTCAGGGAACCTGGTAGATGGCCTGGGAGTGGAACAGGAGGGGGCCACAGGGAAGGACTCAGGGGACTAGGCAGGGTGTCCCAGGGGTGGAACAGGCAGAGGCTGAGGGGGCAGGACTCGGGACCAGGCAGGGAGTCCCAGGGGTGGAACAGGAGGGGGCTGAGGGGGCAGGACTCAGGGGACCAGACAGGGAGTCCCAGGGGTGGAACAGGAGGAGGTTGCGGGGGTGGGACTGAGAAGTGCCTGCCCCATGCTGAGCTGGGACCACTGTTTTCAGTCAGGTTCACAGGTTCCGTGCCGCAGCGCCCAGCGACGAGCAGACACGGGAGGCCATGGGGGAGGATGGCACATGGCAGCTCACCTGTAGCCAAACTTGTTCATGGCAATGGAGACGTGCTTGGGGCTCCAGGGGTCGCAGGTGTACAGGTTGTGGTCGTTCTCGGGGATGAGGTCCACGTCGTGCAGGAAGAGGCAGTCCCACTCCTCGTCCCTCAGAGCCTCCTTCACCCCCACGTTCAGCAGCTTGGCCCGGTTGAAGGTGGAGTTCCCAGCCTGCAGCGGGACAGGGCAAGGAGCCCAGTCAGGTGCACGGAGACCCTGGGGATCCCCGGCACAGCGCCCCCTGCCTGGCGGAGGGCGAGCGCAGACCCACCTGGTGGATGACGTAGATGCCGTACTGCAGCTGCTGGCGCTGCAGGAAGGGGTGCAGGTAGTAGAGCAGGTGGCGCAGGTGCGTCTCCCGGTTGCGGTGGGGGATGATCACGGCCGTGCGGGAGCGGGGCTCGCAGGTCACCGGCCGGTATCTGCCCCCATCCCTCACCGCCGGGTTCTTCTCCACGATCTGCTGCAGTGTTGGCACCTGACTGAAGCTCACCGTCAGGGGGCCAACTGCAGGGGCAAGAGCACTGCTGGCATCAGAGCAGACACACCCCCACAGCCCACTCCACTGGCTCTGGGTCCGCAGCCCCAGAGCCCCCCCGCAGCTGAGGCCCACACCACACCCCGGCCCTGGTGCCCAGCCACACACCCAGAGAGGCATCAGCATCTCCAGCCATACACACCCCACGGCCTCTCTGTGCTGGCGTCCCTGTCTCGCCCCCAGCCAGCCTTGGCCACTCAGACCCCTCAGTCCTCATGGCTGCCGCCCCTAACATTTCCTCCGCACTTGGCCATTGCTAAGACAACCCGCATGTGCTCTCCAGGACTGGCGGGCCCCTCCTCCGCCGCACTCAGCAGGCACAGGTATGGAGAGTCACCCAGCGGGCTGCCCAAGCCAAGCCTGCCAGCCAGACGGGTGAAGCCCAAGGGAGTCTGGCACCACCTGGGGGCGGAAAAAGGCTCTGGAGAGTCTTGGAGAACTGTAAACCCAGCTGTCCTTTAGGCTCATCCTTCACAGGCACAGCCAGGCCATGGGCCCAAACAGCCAGCTCTGCCCCTCCAGGGCTGGCCTGCGCCCCGGCTAGGGCATCTGGGATGCAGCTAAGCTCCTTGAAGGCTCCCTCCAACAGCAGCTGTGCGGGGACAGGAGTCCGTGATTTCTCCAGCTCTGGCCTCTCTCTACCCTGAATCAGTGCTGCCCGGGGGTCGTTCACACCAAGGGTTGTTCGGAGCCACAGGCGGGGCTGAGAACAGGGGACTGCAGAGATTCAGTCTCTCCCACAGCGCCCACCGCCCCAAAGCTTCATATAGCCACCTCTGGGGAGGAGACCAACGTCCAGGGGGGCAGAGCACAGTCCAGAGGGGAACTGGGATAACCAAGGATCCCAGCACAACTGTGTGGCACCATGCAGGACCTACAGGCCTGGGCCTGCAGTCACAGCTCGACCAGGAGACAAGCACTCACCGTGCTGCGCTCCATCGGCCCTCACCAGGAGGACGGGCAATGGAAGGCTCTCAAGGCTGGAGCTCCCACCCTGTCCGGAGCTCATCTTTAGGCACAGCCTCTCCATGGCCTGGCAGCCCTTAGCTCAGCTCCGCAGCTGCACTCGCATCACCTAGGAGGCCCTGCTCCTGCCTCAACAAGGTGTCGTCAGGTGGGACAGACAGTAGGACAAGCAGCCCGGGCCTCCATCTGCTCCCTGCAGAGGAGCTGGCTCCCCGGCTGGCAGCGTAGCTACGTTCTCAGAGCATGGGGTAGGGCTGGAACCCAGGCCTGGGCCTCTCCCACTAACTGCCCTGCTCCCTGGATGGGTTTGCATCCCTGACCAGACCTCCGCTGACGTGCAGCTCCCTGCCCGAGCCTGATCTGTCTGAGAGCTGGATGCCCAGAGGCCACCACAAGCCTGCTTCCCCGTGCGGGGTCTGTCCCAGGGTTGCTGTTATGGGTGCTTGGGCGTGTCTAGGTGAGTACACGTCAGCTGCACAGCCAGACTTCCCAGTTCAGAGCCCACTGCTCAGTGCATGGCCTCCCAGCAGCCTGCTCGGCAGGGCATTGTGTGGCGTTGGAACTGGACTCACAGCAAGTCCAAGCTACGCGGCAGCTGCCCCCCAAGGCCACCAGCCCTGTGTCTCCCACACGGCTGCCGGCGGCGGGAGCTGGAGCCCCACTGGGGCAGAGGCGGGCTCTAGTCCTTTCATCACTCGGAGGTGTAGGCAGTGGACTGGTCTGAGCACTCTTGGGCACTCGGTTTAAGCCCAGGGGGAGCATCTGAGGCAGGAATGGCTCCGTGGCAACCTCCAAAGACGACTTCCTCCTCCAAACACAGACCGTGTCCTGGCACATCATGGATCCCAGCCTGGAGCGAGCCCCACACTGCCTGCGAGCTGAATACCAGGTATGCAGAAATGGGTAGGCTGATGGACTACCCAGAATGCAATGGGGCCATCAGTGGCCAAGTTCTGCTCCATCCCGAGGTTTTTAGGGCACCCATATCACCATTCGGAGGCGACAACGCCGCCTGGGCTATCCCCAGCAGGCAACATCACAGCCACAGCATGAGATTGTACAACAGAAAACTGTAGTCGAATAAAAGTTGAGGCAAAACAAACTCAAGTGAGCTGGGGCTGCCACCAGACTCAGGCTGGCCCATGCTTCCTTCCCCTGGGACTGGTGCAAGATTCCCTCCCTGACCTGCGTCTGATGGGACACAGTCAAGGACTCCAAAGCTCTCTCCATGTTTAAATATGCAAGTGCCCCAAGACACCCACTAGTATCTGGAGTCAGGAGCCAATTGCCCCTGCAGGGCTCCTTGCCTGCACCCCACCAATCCCCCGCTCCTCCTCTGCAGGGCACCAGGCCTGCACCCCCCCCAATTCCTCGCTTCTTCCCTGGAGGGCTTCCTGCTGGTGCCCCACCGATCTCCCATAGGACTCCTTGCCTGCAGCCCCCCGATCCCCTACCCCCCTGCAGGGCTCCCACTCTGGCCCCACGCCCAGTGCACAACTTACTGAGGTAGGGCGAGCGCTCAGGGCAGTAGGGCAGGGACCCCGTGGGGCTGCTGCCTGGAGGCGGCCGGGGCAGGAGGTGACTCAAGTTGGTGTACACATCCCGGGTGCGGGAGTAGTCGAACACAGGGTTGGAGTCGCGCCCGAAGATGGAAGTCAGGTTCCGAAAGCCGCCGAAGGAGAAGTACACCATGAAGGCAAACTGGAAGCCAATCAGCAAGGCCAAGGTGCAGGGCCGGTCCAGGAGTCTCCGGATCATGATGCCAAGAGAGAGCTCTCCTCCCCGGCAAGCAGTGCCAGGTGGCGTCTCTAGCTGGTGCTGTCGAGAGACACATCCGCACATTAACTGGGTGAGGTGCCCCATTCAGGTTGCCCTAGGCAGAGCCGGGGCTTCAGCCCCTCCACCCAGCCGCAGGGAACAGGTTGGCAAAGAACTAGAAGGACTCTGGATTAGCTGGAGAAATCAGCTTGGGATATGAACATGCCCAAGTTCTCCCCGTCCCGTGCAGTGGGCAGGCAGTACAATTTGCTCCCTTCTCAGACCATGAGCAAGCTGGCAAATGCCATTAAGTGAAGAATTACAGGCCCCAGTGGAGAGTCGATCTCTCCCCAGAGCGCTCTGTGAACCCTCACTGGCATTGGGACAAGCACTTTTCACACTGAGGGGTGCCCAAAATCTGCTCCTTACCCCCACCCCCAGGGAGATGCAGCCACTTCTGGGGTGGAGAGCAGAAGTTTAGAGGAAGGAGTGAAGCATCCCGTATCCATTCAGAGCTGCAGAGAGCGTGGAGGGAGCTGCAACAGAAATGCCTGCATCTGGGTCTGGCCAGGGACAGACAAGTGAGATGTGCCAGCAAAGGCCCTTGGGCCCCTGTAGCTGCATCCTCCAGCACCAGGCTGGGGCACAGAATCAGTCACTCCCACCTCAGTGGAGCAGCTTCCCAGCTTGCAAAGAACAGCTCTGCGTTGGCAGGAGATAGACTGGCTGATCCGCCATCTCCCTCTCCTCACGGGAATGGCACCCACTCCATTCACCTCCCCTGTCTGTACCACGGCACAGCTGACCCTGCGTTGGCTTCACCTCTGCTCACATCCTCCAGGCCTTTCTCCCTTGAGACTCTGCGCTGGAACCAAGTCCTGGCTCCAGCTCCTGCCTTCTTTGCCAGTGTTTGGAGGGAACAGCCCCATCTCCCCAGACTCTCACACTTCCACCAGTTCCTCATTCTGCTCAGAACCCCCTCCAGCCACCTTCTTCATCAGCACCCCACGGGGCTGGGGTCAGCCAGCCCCACTGCCCTCTCCACCCGGCTCTGTTCATCTAGCACCACTCATCTGCCCTGTCATTGTCTCAGGGCTTGGGGCACAAGAGCCTTCTCTGCAACTCCTCCCGTTTCCCCCACCGCAGCTCTAAGCAGAGCATTCACCCCCACACCCAAGTCTGGCCTTCTCCACTCAGCCAGAAGTGGCCTCTGCTGAGCCGCAATTTCCAAGTGCGATCATAGAATCAGAGAAGTGTTGGGCTGGAAGGAACCTGGAGAAGGCAGCTAGTTCAGTTCCATGAACTGAGCAGGGTGAAGTAACCTCGGACCATCCCTGACAGGGGTTTGTCCAACCTGTTCTTAAAAACCTCCAGGATTCTGCAACTTCCCTTGGAAGCTGATTCCAGAGCCGAACTCCACCTAAGAGTTACATTTTTCTGACTATCTAACCGAAACCTCCCTTGCTGCAGACGAAGCCCATCACGTCTTGTCCTGCCTTCCATGGCCATGGAGAATGATCAGTGTCTTCTTTGGAAGAGCTATTAACATGTCTGAAGACTCATCAGGTCCTCCCTCAATCTTTTTTTCTCAAGACTAAACATACTCAATGTCTTTAAACTTTCCTCATAGATCAGGTTCTCTAAACCTTCTATTGTGTTTGTTCCTCTCCTCTGGACTCTCAGCTAGTATCACAAAGAGCAGACAAACACTTTGTCCTTAACCTAAAACAAGTCCTTTTTCCAAAGCAAGTCTCTGGCAATGCTCAGCATCTCTCTCCTCCACATGGAGCTGAATACAAAGTATCACACAGGCCAGAGAACTTCCCCCAGACATTTACTTTGAACTAGAGCAGACCTAGTTAAACAGCCCATCTTGATTTAATAATGGCCAGCGATGGAGAATCCACCCTGATCAATGGTCAAATTACCCTCATTTAAAATTTCAGGCCTTATTACCAGTCTGAATTTGTCTAGCTTCAACTTTCAGCCATCTGAGCATATTAGATCTCTCTCTGCTAGACTGAAGAGCCCATTACCAAATGTTTGTTCCCCATGTAGGTACTTACAGACTGATCAACTTACCCCATAACCTTCTCTGGCCAAGAAGTTCTGCAGAAAAAGACCTAGGGATTACAGTGGATGAGAAGCTGGATATGAGTCAACAGTGTGCCCCCATTGTCAAGAAAGCCAATGGCATATTGGGCTGTATTACTAGCAGCACTGCCAGCAGACCGGGGGAAGTGATTATTCCCCTCTATTCAGCACTGGTGAGGCCACACCTGGAGTATTGCGTACAGTTTTGGTCCCCCCAGTACAGAAGGGATGTGGACAAATTGGAGAGAATCCAGTGGAGGGCAAAAAATGATTAGGGGGCTGAGGGAACTGGGTTTATTTAGTCTGCAGAAGGGGACGGGGGGCATTTTATAGCAGCCTTTAACTACCTGAAGGGGGGGGTCCCAAAGAGGATGGAGCTCAGCTGTTCTCAGTGGTACCAGATGACAGAACAAGGAGCAATTGTCTCAAGTTGCAGTGGGGGAGGTCTAGGTTGGATATTAGGAAACATTGTTTCACTAGGAGGGTGGTGAAGCACTGGAATGGGTTACCTAGGAAGATGGTGGAATCTCCATCCTTAGGGGTTTTTTAAGGCCTAGCTTGACAAAGCCCGGCTGGGATGATTTAATTGGGGATTGGTCCTGCTTTGAGCAGGGGGATGGACTAGATATCTCCTGAGATCCCTTCCAACCCTGATATTTTAGGATTTTCTTTGTTAAACTAACTAGACTGAGCTCCTAAAAGGCACATTTTCTAATCCCTTAATCATTCTCTTGGCTCTTTTCTGAACTCTATAATTTATCAACATCCTGGACACAAAACTGGATGCAGTATTTCACAAGAGGTCGCACCTGTGCCAAACACAAAGGTAAAATAATCTCTCTGTTGATATTCTATATTCCTGTTTATAATGCCGTATAATGGAACCCATTAGCTACTTTGGCTGCAACTCTGCACAGAGAGCTCACGTTCAGCTGATTATCCACCACAGCCCCCAAATCTTTTTTGGCATCAGGGCTTCTCAGGATGGAGTCCCGCACCCAATAAGGATCACTTATGAGGAGGCTGGGTACAAAATGAAGAGAAGGGAGTTTCCATTTAGGAGTTCTGCTGACCTTGCCTTTGCCCTCACTCTGTCACGTCACTGGTCTGCTCCCCATAAGGAGATCGTCTGTCTCTGCATCGAGCTGGAAACTTGCTGTCGTGACGTTCGATCCAGAGTTGGGGTGCTGCAGGAGACAGCACACAGTGGGTCAGGCCCTTTGGCACGTTGGGGGCAAGGGGAGGGGAGGTGGGAACCCAGGAGATTGCAGGGCAGAAGAGGGCTCAGCTCTTGGTGGGGGCATTGCTCCTCCATCCCGCTAGGATTTCTACATCGCTCCTTCCAGAGCACAGACCCCGCACCACGAAAGCGATCACCACAGCAGTGGGAAGCTGCCTGGACTGAGAACATGGGCTCTCCTCACAAACTGCTGCTTTCAGTTCAGATCAGATTGTGTTTCCAGAGCTTCTGGCTAAAAGAAGCAGCTCATGAGGCTGCCATCTCCCAGGAAGAGCAGAGGGAGCTGCTATCATCCCCCTCCACGGAGTCGTGAATTTTGAGGCCTCAGATCAACGGAAGGTCAATGTGTTTAGTTTTCACATCAATCTCCATCCCAGAAAGAACAAGCGGGCATGCTTCTTCCACACAGCGAGGTGTCTCTTTCCTGCTGCAGCCACAGCAGTTTGTCCCCCACTCAAAGAGCAGACAAATACTTTGTCCTTAACCTAAAACAAGACCTTTTTCCAAAGCAAGAGTGTCTGGCAATGCTCAGCATCTCTCTCCTGCGCATGGAGCTGAATACAAAGACTACCTGTCTCTGCAGACAAAGGCCTGAGGTTTAAATTATAGTATCCAGAAAGCAAACACACCACAGGGCACCGAGGGGGGAGGTGTTGGATAACTGAGGGATTTGCTACTGTTTTGAGAGAGCCGGGTAAAAATATTGATAGACTCAGTCCAAAAATGCTGCTGCGTGCATGCAGTGCAGGTTATAGACTCTGAGAGCTCTCAATAAAACGTGGCCCAGCAGCAGCAAACGTGGGTTCAGTTTCAGGGCTAATCAATAGGTCTGAACGACGAACATTCTCGCAGCTTCAAATTTAGCCCAGCTAAGCAGGAAAAACACCCAAACCAGCATCTCTCCTGCAGATGTGCCAGACCACACAGAAGACTCCTTGCATGATTCCACTGTGTCCTGGTCAGTAGACTCCTGGGATTCAAATAGCTGCTGGGCTATCTGGGGACCCTGCTGCTGGAACATCGGAGCCCCGCAGAGTTCTCCCACTAAGAACATGGGGGAACGAAGGCAACCCCCGGCCGTTAAGGAGTGTGATGTGGTATAATTTCACCTTCAAAGCAATAATCATTCTCCACAGCCCCCTGCACAATAGCTAAGTATTATCCCCATTTCACAGACAGGAAAACTAAGGCATAGAGTAGAGAAGTGGGAGTCACTCAGTGAGTCAGCGGGAGAGCCAGGATTCTCTCTCCTAAAGGATATTAATGGTCAATAGCAGCCCGAGGCCCCAGTCAGAATCAGGAACTGAACAGCCATGTAAGACACACAGCTATCAGTCTGGGCACAGCTAGAACTCTCAACGCTCCTGACCTCCGGGCCTCATGCTCAGACTGCAGCCCCCACCTCACTAGGCACAAATGAAGGAGACCTGCTGCAATTGATTCTCTCAACACAGACAAGCAGAGAGCAGTATTTCGTTGCTGGGGCCAGGGTAACAAGACAGACATGGTGCAAACCTGCCCAGGTTGAAGGGCACGGTGCACATCAGGCTTTACAGAGTCCATGGCAAAAGGCCGCAGGCGTTGGAAAGTGAAGGCACTGAAATCCATTCCATGCATGCTTCATGCACCCCCCACACCAGCCCTGCCTAATCAATGCTTCTAACATCCTCCTCATCTTCTCTGCTGCACACTGCCAGCCACCCTGCCCCACAGCCCACCACAAGGCACAGGATCTGAGCGAGACTGGAACCAGTGGACAGCTGCATCCACGGACACATCCTAGAGCCTTCACCCGTGTGTAAAAACAACGCGCCTTCAGTAGCCACAGTTCCGGCGGAGGATTTCAAAGGAATTTTCAAGCCCAGCCCCAGGGAAAGCCAGGGGCACTTTAGAAATAAAAGCCATGTTACAAATGACCATGACATGAAATTCCCTGCATGTCACCATCACCCTTCCTTGGAGTCTGTTTAGGGACAGGAGAAGGGGCAGCCCTCTCTGATGGGGATTCGGCCCTCAAGCCCCTTAAAACAATCATGGCCCTTCTCTTTTCCTGGCCCATCCCTCTTCCTGTTACTGGGGGGCATAACATTAATGTTAGTAAGAGAACAGAACTGGAATTTCTTCTCTAAGTGCTTAGGTGACACCGGGCACATGGCACAGAGATAAGACTGGCTGCTCTGGCAGCAGTCCATGTACTCGGGAGAGTCCATTAGCCAGGAGGCAAAAATGCAGTCCGGGCATGGAAAAATGCATTCAACCAAATCTGGTCTCACTGGTAACTGCATGAGCCGCCATATCAGGTCCGACCGTGAGTCCATCACATTTAGCATCTGGCCTCCAGTGGAGGCCAACACGAGAGGAAGGCAGCCCTGTCCCCATAATGCAAGGGGCCGATCCTGCAGGGTGCCACATCCAGGGGAGGGGGGAAAATTCCTTCTGTGTTCCCATGGCAAAGAGCGGATGCCCTGAAGGGATCAATCATTCCCATCTCTGCAGGTGCCAAGGCAGGAGAGCACTTCACAGAGCTCCAAGCTCCTCCTAGTCCCAGCTGCTTCCGTCCACCTCACATCCAGCAGCAGGGAGTTCCGCAGGGCAGCCATAAGCCGGCAAACTAGCATCGGGTTTTAAACATCCTGTCCTGACGCGCCGCCGGGGCGGGGTAGCTTGCACCGGACCCCGCAGCACCCAACCCGTCAGACCGTCCCCGGGCCTGACAAGGGAGGCCCCCGCCCCGCTCCGCCCCGCCCCGCCCGGTCTGGCCGGACACGCAACGGGCACCACCGGGGCTAGGCCAAGCGCGTCAGGGCCCAGCCCTGCCACACGCTCCCCTCCCGCCTCCGCCCGCCCGCAACGTACCTGCGCCCCGCTCCCCGCGCGCTGCGTCCCGGGGCGGCGGGTCCCTCAGCAGCGCCCGGCAGCCAGGGACACCGCCGCCGCCGCCGCCATTTTGGGAAAGGTGAGCTGGGTGGCGGGGGGGAAGGGGGTCCGCGCTGACGTAACGATAGGGCGGGGCCTCGAAGTTCCGCCCCTTAAAGGGCCCCTCCCCGGGTAACCGACAGGGCGGGGTTGGGGAGCATGAGGCGGGGCCTGCAAGGCACCATGGCCCGCTTCCGCCAGAGCCCCAGTCCCCTCCCGCCGTGACCCGCTTGCTCCTCCCCCCCCGGGGCTCCCAATGCCCTCCCCCCCTTGCTCCTCCCCCACACGCTCTGGACCCCCAGTACAAGCCTGCTCCCCTAGCACCTGACCCCCCAATGCCCAGCCCCTCTGCCCCCCCAGTCCCCAGCCCGGTTCCCCTGCACCCAGCCCGGGTGGCACAGAGCTGCTCAGCCGTGGCCAGCAGATCTGGGTGCTGCCGGCGCAGGTGTGAGAGCAGCCGAGCCCCGCCGGGGTGGGGGTGGGGGGCATCTGTGCTTGCAGCAGATGCACTGATAGATGTGCCGCCCATTGATCTAGACTGAACCTAGCTTGAGTATGTGCCGCAGTCACACCTCCTGCTCGCAGTGTAGACACAGAGGGTTAAACTGGCCTTTGGAGCACACACTAGGGAAAGTGCCGCAGTCTGTCCACACTGACAGCTGCAAGTGCACTGGCATGGACACATTTGCAGCACTTGCAGCTGCGTTGGGAGTGGTGCAATTGTATGGGCGGGGGGAGAGAGTGGGTTTTGGGGTGCTGAGAGTGTGTCAGCATGCTGTCTTGTAAATTCAGACCCCCTCCCCCCGCCTCTGAGCCAACTGTCTGAAACGGAGCTCTGAAAGGGCACTTCCGCATTCCTGCAGCTGATTTCACAACAATGGCAAGAGTGGCCACTTGGCTTAAGGGGATTATGGGATGTTTCCGGAGGTCAGTCACAGCGCAGTAACCCAACTCCTCATTCACACTGATGCTGAAGCATCTCACCCAATATGCAACAGACATTAATTCTCTCGCCAAGGTGGAGTACCTGGAGCGCTCTAGTCAGAGTGCTCTATGTGCCTTGCCAGTGTGTATGGGCAATAAGGTAGAGCACTCTGGGTGGCTTTATTGTGGTATAACATGCAATTGTAGCCAAGCCCACAGCCAGAGCCCTCTGCCACCACCCCGCCTGGTGGCATGAAGCAGACTAATAATTAGAAGACTGCTGTTTCTCTAAAGAAGTTCCTGAGGGCAACTGCTCTCCAAGGAAGCCCCCAGGGTGCTGGGACAGGCAGGCCTAGGCCCCAGGGGACATTGGTGCAATGGAGTGCCCAGGAGCTTCCTGATCGATGTCTCTGTGTCTGAACAGCTTCCCAAGACCTGTGGGATTCAAGGGAACCTTGGGGGCAGCATTTCCAAAACTTGTAAGCGAAATGCAGAGCCAACTCTGAAGAGAACCTGGGAATCCCCTATGCAGAGGTTGGCATCTAGGGGCAGCCCTTAGTGGCTGGCACAGATTAGAGACACTACAGGCAGCTGGGGAAGGCTTTGAAGTACCCATCATAGTTATTGCATATAAATCTGAACCTCCCCAGAGGAACAGAAACCACTTACTTCCATATAGCACCATTGAACTTACTGTCCATATTATATGCTCATGAATAGGTGGGCTTGTTACCCGCACAAAATTCTGTTACTCACACATTCAAGGGCACCCACCTTTACACAGTTTCTAGGGCTCAAGGTGTAACCCCTTTAATTTAGGCACCCCCACTCTTTCACAGTTCCTAAGGCTCCAGGCGAAAAGCACCTAACTTTACTCCTCTGTGGGCTCCCGGCAAACACCCTTTCCCTGTGGACTCAGGGCTTAATCTTTTGCGGGTTTTCAGGACCTTTTACCAGTGAAAGAACCTTACACAGTAATATCCTACTTGACCTCTATTTATTAGCAATCACCAAAAACAGACTGCACACGCTGCCCATACAGTGCTCACCACTCCCAATAAGACAGATGAACTTTTTCCTGCTGGCCAGTCAGGATCAGGTCCATCTGGGGGACTCCGGTTTCTGCACGTTGTCGTTGGCAGTGTTGAGGTCTGGCAGCTCTGATCTTGGGGCTGTGTCCTGGAGATGGTTCTTTTGGACTCCAGTTGATATAGTCAAAATTGAGTCCTTTTTAGCCGTACCTTAATCATTATACTAAAATTTTACTAACCAATCCTAACATAGTGTAACAAAATTATTTAACCAATCCTGCTCCACCACCTTAATTAATTTACACTTAGCAAAATTAAATATGTAACAGACAGAAACAATTAAAGAACCAGATGGAGAGTATACAGGTAAACAATAAGGAAGTGGGTACCATTATGATGAAACAAAGAAATGAGGATTTCACAACGACAGCTATTGATAAGTGATTTCTTGCCAGACAGGATGCTATTAAACTAGGTTTTCTTTAACCATTTTAAGATCTGTTTCTTTATCTGGTGATAGCGGGTGCTGTTAGGACAGGATCTCCTTAACAGCCTGATATTACACTGTTTTAATGCAATTTAGATGGAACGTGAGGATGTGACTTCCTGCTTCTCAGCTAATGGCTGCTGCTTGCCTGCAGATGAAGTCTTAGGCCAGGCCTGCACAGCATGCAGCCCCGGCGCCACATGCAGCCTGCACAGGCTCACTGTGTGGCCCACGGGGGGTGGGGTGGGGTGTGTGAGTAGGGTCGGGGTAAGCCAAGCGGTGGGTGGAGGGAAGTGGATGGGGGCGGGGCGAGCGTGGGGCTTTTCGGCCCGCAGCTGGTTTTTTTGCAGTAATACGGCCCTCGCTGCTTTCCGAGTAGTGCAGGCCTGCCTTAGGCTTTAGGCTTTACAATATGGCTGCAGACAAAGGCCTTATCCTTACAGGCTAATGCAATGCCGACTTTTAAACAGGGCTCCAGAGGCAACTCAGTCAGTTACATGCCGGGAAGCCTAACTTCAGTACCAGGCAAATTGGTATAAACTATAGGAAAGAGCAGAATTATCAGACACACAGATAAATACAAGTTGCTGAGGAAGACTTAACATGGCTTTTGTAAAGGGAAATCATGCTTCACCAATCTATTAGAATTCTTTGAGGGTGTCAACCAGCACGTGGATAAGGGTGATCTGGTCACTATAAGTTACTTGGATTTTCAGAAAGCCTTTGGAAAAGTTGTGACCCTAAAAGCCACTTTATGCCAACTGGCAAAGGGTACCTATACCCCAACACACTGGTGTCGGAATATTTCGCAGAACAGCATCTTGTAAGGCATCATGAAAGGTGGTGACACACAGATCTTAAGTATTATTGTGTGATGTATGTATGGTCAGTGTGCTGGAAATATGGTACCAAAATGTGATCAGACCAAACTGTAAGCCATGAAATTTTGATTACATGAATGCTCACTGTAATTCCACTTTACTGCAGGCGTAGTGAGAGGGCTCGGTCTGTTTTGACAGTGGGACTCCCACCTGTGGATAATAACACATCAGATAAATATGCCCATTTGGACAGTTGTGGATGCCCATACCAGGGAGTTTGGAATAAAGATACTACAATATAGTAAAGCTGCTCAGAACAATAAATAAATAATAAATCTGTAAGAGGACAGTTTGAGAGTTAAGTAAGATTCCACACAGTCATATCATTACAGCAAATACTACACAAAACATTAATAATATAAAATGTCCAGATTTCTTCACTACTGAAAGGTACCCACGCCACAGATCCTATGCATTTAAAACAGGCACCACTGAGCTGAACACACAGTCCAGTTCTTGAATGGTATGGTGTCCTTAGCCTCCTGGTTAGCTTCTCACTGCAATTAGAAAAGCAGACTTGCGAGCATCAGCCCTCAGGACAGAGATCTGAACTCACTGAAGAGTTTGATGCCTTTTTTCCTCTATACTTCGGAGTTGACTTGTTGGCCCCCACCCTTGCAGATGACCTACTGAACCTGCTGACAGGTTCATACACTTTTCCCCTTTGTTTACCTGCTAGTCCCAGACTAACTGGATTCGGTGGACAGCTGCTCCCCACAAAAATGTAAGCAGTGTCAGGAATGAGATCTGTTCTGACATCTGGTGGCAAACTATGGGAATTGCAGTGAGTTTTGGAAAATAACTTTGGGGCTGATCAATTTGCATAGACACACCCACTGCGCCTAGCTTGAGCTCTCAGCAGCCCACATGGCCACTTTGGCTGATGTGGAAGCCCCAGTTTCTATGTTACTGGGGCAGGAATGATAAAGTGATGTTACCTTGATCGTGTGAATGAAGGACTATGGACACATACGTGCCCCTTGTTATGGTGGAGGGACTCGCCATCAGCTAAGTAGCACTCACTGGTCAAGGGCCACACGCTTCAGAATGCTCTAAGATTAAGAGAGGCTATAGGCAGCTATTTATACTTTTTGGTGAGGGCCTTGTGTAAGGTACCCCCAGGCCTATTGCATGCTGTCTCTCTCAACTGTGGAATGTTAGAGTTAATTTTGATTCCCTTAGAAGTCTTGGTTCAGCCCTATAAGCTGAATTTACTTTGAGTCTGCTGGTGTACCTGTGCCAAGATGCTGACACCCTTTGTTAAGAAAATGATTGTTAGGAAAATGTAACTTAGAATGTTGTAGTATGATTTTAAAATAACCTTAGACTTATAATCTCACTCCCTGTATATGTACTATTGACCCCTAGTTTAACATGCATTTTAAACTTGCTTTCACCCTGTCACAGATGTGCAGGCGTCATAGTGTCTGAGTACCCCTAAGTGTTTTGAACCTTCTGTTTACCAGACATGTAAATTAAAAGATTAAGACCAACAATGGATGTAATAGCCATTAAGTGTTCCCACCTGTGTAAGTGGATTGAAAGTCCCCCTCCCTTATCAACACAGGGGTATAAAATATCCTCACACATGTATTGAGGTGGGCCAGTTGTTTGGGTGATAACCCCTTCTGACTCCTTATTGCTTGCAATAAATCTTGTTTTTCCAGAAGTCTACTGAATTATGCCTGTCCTTTGAGGTGTATTGGACTGAACTCCAAAGGAAATAAGCAGTTTTTGCAACACCCTTCCCCCCAACTAAGAGCTGAAACCACTGAGCACTGTGTTAATTGGGGGTGGGCCTAAAGGCATGTTGGTGGCACCAAGCAATTTGTGCAGCTAGCAGAGCAAAGCAGCGGACTCAGCCGAGCGGTTCCTGGGTGCAGTTTGTGCGACTGGCAGCGGACTCAGCCGAGCGGTTCCTGGGTGCAGTTTGTGTGGCTGGCACAGCAGAGCAGTCCGTGTGTCGACTAGCGGAGCCGTTTGTGCTGCTGACGGAGTGACTGGCACCGCAGAGCTGTCCGTGTGTCGGCTAGCAGGACGGCTAGCGGAGTGACTGGTGCTGCAGAGCAGTTCGAGTGTCGGCGAACAGAGCAGAGCGGATTGCGGTGAGGGCTGCAGAGAACCCCACAGAGAGGCAGTGCAGTCGGCCTCGGACCACGTAAGGTGCTCCGTGCCCTACCCTCCATTTCCACCCAGGCTGGGAGGTAAGACTCTGCCAATTGATTTTTGAACTCTGCACTGACCCAGAACAGAGACTCTTGGGCTGCTGGACTTTTGGGACTATTGAGTGACTTTTTGGGGTTGTGGAACTCAAGAGCCAAAGGGAAGGCCACGGCCCATTTGCTGGGAGGGGGGCTTCTGGTTCATGGTTTGGTTTATTAACCTTGTTTGTGGTATTTCCCCAATATAATGCCACATTGTTTCTCCCTGTTATTAAAAGGCTTTGGTACACTCAGACTCTGTGCTTGCGAGAGGGGAAGTATTGTCTCTTACAGACGCCCAGAGGGGTGGTATATGGTTGTCCCATGTCACTGGGTTGGGGCTCGAGCCGGTTTTTGTATTGTGCTACTGGAATGGAACCCCTGGATACTGAACCCGGCCCTTGGTGCTGCCAACTCTGATGGGCAGAAGGGTTACAAACAAAACAAACCTGACTAGTGCTGTTTACCAGGAACCACGACAGAAGCATGTTACACAAGAAACCTGAGTAGAGCACAGAAGCAAGTTTGTCATTGACAAAGGAATGTGGTTTCACCTGTTTTTCTGCGTCTCCAATGTAAACAGAGCAAGAAGAGGCCAGAGCAATGGTTGTACATTTACAGGAGATCAAACTAGCTAGAAACATAAAGGGGAATAAGAAGACATTCTACAAATACATTAGAAGTGAGACGAAGACAAAGGACAGGGTAGGTCCCTTACTCCTTGGTGGGGGAGGGCGGGGGAGAGGAACAACAACAGAAAATGTGGAAATAGCAGAGGTGCTTAATGACGTCTTTGTTTCGGTTTTCATCAAGAAGGCTGATGGTGATTGTACGTCTAACATAGTGAATAACAGTGAAAATGAGGTAGGTTAGCGGCTAAAATAGGGAGAGAACAAGTTAAAAATTACTCAGGGCTTGTCTACAGTGGCAGTTTACAGCACTGCAACTTTCTCACAGGTGTGAAAAAACATGCCCAGGGAAGGCAAAAGGGGCAGAGAGGTTAAAGCGCTGCCGTGGGGTGAATATGGGCGGGTACTTTCACCCCTGACAACCAGGAAAAGGCAGCAATGGCCCTGGGCCACTAAAGTTAATGGAAAGACACTAAGACAATTGGAGACTGTCCCACTTTCAATATCTGTAGTGACTGAATCCCCTTAAAAATGGAAAGGGGTTGAAGCAAAGCATCCAGCCCTCGAAGGACAGCCTGGAAGATGGGAGCTGTCTGTCTGCTTTTCCCTTCTATTCTGTCTTAGAATCTGGGATTTTTCTATACAATGAACCTTTTGTTTATTTTTACCCCAAGAAGGTCCCTGGATGCAAACTGTGTGGAATGCATGTGCCAAAATTAGCTTCTAACTGGGGGGCTGGCTTCACACATTTGGGAGTGACACGTGTCTTCTCTTCTTCAATGCTTAGCCAGACAGTCGGCCATAGCGATCGTTTACCATTTGGTCCTTGACTGCCTGAAAGTCCAACACCGGAACAGGCGTGATGAGCTCATATAATTTGGGCCGCCTTCACCCCTCGGTTGGGGGAATTTTATCCCGGACGTTACAAGCCATCGCTAGAAAGTCCTGTGGGATCCTTGCGACATGTCCAAAAAACATAAGACATTGCCTGCGGACAATGGTCCCAGTAGTCTGTAGACCCAAGCGACCATAAACATCTGCATTCCAGATGAAGTCATTCCACTTTATGCTCAATATACGACGCTGATGTGTAGAAAGCCTCCAGCTTTGTCCAGTCTGCGCAGTGTAGTGTCCATGTTTCTTAGCCATACAACAGTATGGGAAGGATATGGCTCAAATAAATCCTGAACTTGGTTGTCACACTAAGATGATGTTGATTCCGTATCCATTGTAAACAGACCAGGGCAGATGCTGTGATGCCAATCCGATGGCGCACCTCCGTGTGAGAATTGGAGGAGCTGGTAAATATAGAACCCAGGTAGCAAAAACTGGAAACTGATTCAATGGTTTCGTTGTTCAAAGAGATTGGAGTCACAGGAAGATCTGGTCCTAGCAAAGTTACTACGTGACCCGGGGTGTGCGTGTGTGCAGCCCAAGCCCTGCTGCTCCATGTCGGGGGAGAGGCATCCGTATCCTGAGTCCTGCTGTTCCGTGTGCGGGTGGAGCTTGGACTTCAGTGTCAGCCCTGGGTCCCAGAAAGTCTAATGCTGGCCCCAGTGACCCCATTAATATGAGATTGTGACCCACATTGGGGTCCTGACCCACAGTTTGACAACTGCTGATCTAGAGGATAATAGGGTTATAAGGAGTGGCCAACATGCATTTGTCAAGATCAGTCATACTAAACCAACTTCTTTGACAGGGTTCCTGGCCTAGTGGATGGGGGGAAGCAGCAGACATGATAGATCTTAATTTTAGGAAGGCTTTTGACACAATCTCACATGACATTCTCATAAACAAACTGGAAAAAGATGGTCTAGATGAAACTACTCAAAAGTGGGTGCACAACTGGTTGAAAGACCATACTCAAAGAATAGTTATGAATGGTTCACTGTCCAACTGGGAGGGCATATCTAATGGGGTCTGACAGAGGTCAGTCTTGGGTGCAGTACTATTCAATATTTTCATTAATGATTTCTTGGCTAATGGAGTGGAGAGTATGCTTATAAAACTGGCAGATGACACCAATGTGGGAGGGCTTGGAAGCACTTTGGAGGATCGGATTAAAACTCAAAACACCCTGGACAAACTGTTGAATTCTGCCCAATTCTCCGAGATGAAATTCAATAAAGACAAGTGCAAAACCCTTCACTTAGTAAGTAAAAATCAAAAGCAGAACTACAAAATGGGGAATAACAAGCTAGGTGGGAGTACTGCTGGAAAAGGGTCTGGGTATCATAGTGGATCACAAATGAAATATGAGTCAACAATGTAATGCAGCTGCAAAAGACTAATTCATTCTAAGATGTATTAACTGGAGTGTCATATGTACGACATGAGGTAATTGTCCCTTCTCTACTCGGCACTAGTGAGGCCTCAGCTGGAGTACTGTGTCCAGTTCTGGGTTCCACGCATTAGGAAAGATGTGCACAAATTGGAGAGTGTCCCAAGGAGAGCAACGAAATTGATAAAAGGTTTAGAAAACTTGACCTACGAAGAAAGCTTTAAAAAATCTGAGGCCAAGTATATGCCGCAAACTTACATCAGTATAACTACGTTGCTCAGGGATGTGAAAAATCCACCCCCCGAGTGATACAGTTATACTGACCTCTCACGGAGGTGGATTAACTATGCCATTGGGAGACATTCTTCCATTAGCATAGCAGTGTCTTCACTAACCTGCCAGAGCACAGTAGGTGTAGACAAGCTATGAGCATGGATAGTCTTGACATAACAAGTTTGAGTGGGAACATGATCACAGTCTTCAAATATGGTAAGGGCTGTTATCAATAGAGAGGATGGTGGGCAATTGTTCTCCATGCCCACTGAGGGTAGGACAAGAAGTAAGGGGCTTAGTCTGCTGTATGGGAGATTTAAGTTAAATATTAGGAAAAAAACTTTCCACCTTGTCAAGGTTCCCTCCCCACTCTGAACTCTGGGGTACAGATGTGGGGACCTGCATGAAAGACCCCCTAAGCTTATTTCTACAAACTTAGGTTAAAAACTTCCCCAAGATACAAATCTCTCCTTGTCCTTGGAAGGGATTGCAGCCACCACCAATTGATTTAAACAAAGATTCAGGAAAAGGACCATTTGGAGTTCCTATTTCCCCAAAATATCCTCCAAACCCCTTCACCCCCTTTCCTGGGGAGGCTTGAGAATAATATCCTCACCAATTGGTACAGGTAAGCATAGACCAAACCCCTGGGTTTTTAGGACACTGAAAATCAATCCGGTCCTTAAAAGAATAATTTTACTTTCTAAGAAAAGTAAAAGAATCACCTCTGTAAACTCAGGATGGAAGGTAAATTTACAGAGTAATAAAAAGATTTAAAACACAGAGGATCCCCCTCTAGGCTTAGCTTCAAAGTTACTAAGAAAACAGGAATAAAACTTCCTCTTAGCACAGGGAAAATTCACAAGCTAAAACAAAAGATAATTCAATGCCTTTCCTTGCTTTACTTACAATTTCTGTAATCCTAGACATTTATTTCAGGTAGAGTTTTAGGAGATGGTTTTTCCTGCCGTGGTCCCTCTCTGGCTCTGAGAGAACACAAAGAGACACAAAACAAAACCTCCCTCCATAGATTTGAAAGTATCTTCTTTCCTTATTGGTCCTTTTGGTCAGGTGTCAGCCAGGTTATTTGAGCTTCTTAACCCCTTATAGGTAAGTGATTCTGTACCTCTGGCCAGGAGGGATTTTATATTACTGCATATATAAAGGTTGTTACCCTTCCCTTTATATTTATGGCACGCCCCCTGTAGTGGACCCTTGCCCACCCCAGGGGCGGGAGGCCACTTAAGGGCTGTCTTTAGCCTAGGCGGGGCTCAGGCAGCCCACAAACAATAGAGTCAACGGGTTGGCTGGGGCCTGGGCTTGCAGGGCTCAGGCAGCCAGCAACCAACAGAGTCTTAGGGCTTGGTTACACTTACAGCTTTATAGTGATTTTGGTTGCACCTGCCCTCGTATACAGCTATAGGGATAGCGCTATAGCATGTCCACACTGAGACCCGCCAGCAGTATAGCATGGCCACATTTGCGGCACTTGCAGTGGCACGAGGAGTGGTGCATTATGGGCAGCTATCCCAGCATTCAGCTGGGTGCAATGTGCTTTTCAAATGAGGAGGGTGAGGGGGAACATGTTGTGTGTATGCGGATGGAGATAGTGAGTGGATTTTCGTCCTGTTGAGAGTGTGTCAGCTAATTTCCTTTGAAATACAGAGCCTGCTAGTCTTCTCTGTCACACAGGCTCACTCCGTAAACATTTGCATTGCTGATTAGCCAAGTTAAGAGATAAGGTCAGAAAACGTACTTCCGCATTCCTCCAGTGGAGTTCAAAACAAAGGGAACAGAGGCTTAACTGGCTTAAATGGCTTATGGGCGTTTCCAGAGATCACTCAAGGCGATGTTTTCTTAATACCCATTCATACTGGAGATAATACGGAGCATTCAATATACTATAGCTGTTAATCTTCTGGGAAGGGAGGATTACCAGGACTGGTATAACTGTGGACTTATAGCGCTCTGCGTGCCTCACCACTGTGGATGGGTAGGAAGTTATAGCGCTCCTGGAGGCTTTATAGAGCTATAAAGTGCCAGTGTAATCAAGCCCTTACGGGGCTTGGCTCTAGCCTGGGAGGTGGTCAAGCAGCCAGCAAACAAACAGTCTATCAGGTGGAGCTGGGGCCTGGACTTTAGTAGCCTCAGGTTGCCAGCAAGGAAAGTTTCAGAGCTGGCCTCAGCCAGCAAACACACAGTCTTAGGGCTGACTTCAGCCAGCAAACAGTTTTTAAGGGTGATGATAAGGGAAGTTCCTCTTCAGGGGTAGAGCCTCCTTGCACCAGGCTGGGGTTCTGCCACCCCAGGGCAGGTTGGCAGGGGGACATAGGCCCACTCTACACTCCCGCGTCCCAGCCCAGGGCCCTGCTGAGTGGTCACTGGGGCAAAGTGGGTTGCTGGAGAATAGTGTGGCGGGACAATAAGGAGTCTGGGGTTTTCCTTGGGGTGTAGGTGGGGCCTTGGGCTGCCCCCAATGGTATGGTGTGGTTTCACGGTGTCCCTTCTGATATCCGCCCAGACTGTGAGGAGGGTTGTTCCTCTCTGCTACCTCTACCCGTTTTGTTCCTATTTCCCCCGCCTCTCTGGTGGTCTGGGACTGCTCATATTGATCGGCATAAGCAGCAAGACTTTCTGCTGTGTCCATTTTCTTATCCCAAAAAAACTGTTTTACGTCATCATTGATCATAGTCAGGAACTGCTCCTTTACAACCAAATCACACATTCCTTCAAAGCTAGTTACACCCCTTCCTTTATCTAATAGAGGAACAACAAAACCAAGGCCACGTTACTAAGAACAAAAATATCCACACAAGGGTTTAAGGCATTGTGGCTTATGTGCGTTCACTTCATATCTTTAGTTCCACGCTGTCCAGACAAGCCCTTCATAAGGGAAGGGAACAAGGGAAAGTGAGGAGGGAAAAGTCTCTGTTAATTCCTTTTGTTTAAAATGTTTTAACTGGTTTTCCAGGACACCCACACAAACGGGGCTGTAGGCATTCAAATGCAAATTTCTCTGCTGGCAAAGGAGCAGTGTTACCAAACAGTCAGTGTGTCAGAGTTGTCAAGCTATGAAGAATAATGGTTAATTTAACATCCGAGTCAGCAGTAAAGTTTGTGTCCTCTGTGCTAAGAAAATGGGTTTTTACCATGGGGTAACTAACATGCATAAATCATCCCACTGTAAAAACAGAGCAGAGACAACACTTTTTTCTCTCACCAATAGAAGTTGATCTACTCACTGACTTACCCACCTTTTCTCTCTAGTGGAGACCAGGCACTTTAGTGTCACCAAAAGGCAACTAAGTGAGGTCAGCACTATGCCCTCAGTGACAGTGGCACAGTAGGTGCCAGCTTATGCCAAAATCTCAGGCCAATTCACTTACATATTAGCATAGATCAAAGAGATTGTTATATGTGCAAGAGGGTATTTGGTATTTAAATGACATGAAAACTAATGGGATGTTACATGTATTGTTTTCACGTATCTGTATCCTCTTATTATGTAGTAGCAAACATTGGCATGGTGTGCCCCTGTAACTAAATAACCCCATCAACCAAGGAAGAAACCTTGTGGAATATAAATGAAGAACTTTAGCAGGCAAGTGCTAATTTGTGCCCATTTGAAGGCAAGTGGTCGTTGTGTGTGATGTTCAGAGATCAAACCCTCCTCCCTCTCCAACAATCAAAGAAAGAGCCCACATGGGGGGTGACCCTGTCAGCTTGTTTTCTGTGAGAAGAAGCTATAAGTGTGAATTCAGGGAAAAATCCTGCATTTCTGGACTGTTTGGACTCAAAGGGCTGAATAAGTGAACGAGAAGATAGAGATCCCCAGAGTTACTCTGGGTAGACCTGAGAGACTTTTGGGAAACTGTCAAATTACTACATCTCTACTGCCATTTGGAATTATAGACTGTGATTCACCTGTACACATATTTTACCTGTTTTAACCTCTCAACAACCCTCATTTCTTTTTCTTAGCTAATAAACCTTTAGTTACCTTACTATAGAATTGGCTATGAGCATTGTCTTTGATTTAAGATCTAAAACTGGGGTCTCCAAACTTTTTGAGACAAGGGCCATATTAGATTTTTGAAGGGGCTTCGCGGGCCGCTGCCTCCCCCCCCGGCTCCTCCAGCCACTGCTGCGACCCCCCCCACCACTATGCTCCTCCAGCCACACCTCTGCTGCGCCGCCCACCCCTTTGCTCCTCTGGCTGCACCTCAGGGGCACTCACCCCTTTGCTCCTCCAGCCATGCCACTGCTGCGACCCCCCACTTTGCTCCTCCACCCGCACCACGGGGACACTCACCCCTCTGCACATGGGATGGGGCTGCCGGCAGCAGCTCACGCGGGGGGGCAGCGGCAGCTTCTCCACGTGCCTGCTCAGCTGGGGTTGGGGGGCCAGACAAATTGACGCCGTGGGCCGTAGATGGAGACCTGTGATCTAGAATGCAACTTGACCTGGGTGACAGGTCTCTTGGGCCCACTACCTGGAATATATGTGATTTTTTGTATAAGTGACCATTTATCAAAGTCCAGTTTGGATGGCCAGATGATGCGATGGGAGAGTCTAAAGGGACTGTCTGTGACTCTATGGTAAGCCTGTCAGATGTGAACTCCTGGATCATTGTGTTACTGGTTTGGTGAAATCTATGTATAGAACATACATCCCACTAGTTTGGGGTGTCTGCACTGCTTTTGACAGTTTGTCTCGAGGTAGGCACCCACAGACATGAGCCACCCCAGACACAGTGACATCCCCCCCACACCCAATGCAAAGGAGTAACAGGATAATTCATGTGAAAAAATCCTTGATTTTGGCAGTACAGAACATAAACTTGTAAGAATGAAGACTGTCACTGAAAGGTATAACAAAATATGTAGCATGAAATTAAAATACGCAATTAAAAATATAAACAACTCCACAGAAAAATCAACATTTTGAATAAGGAAAAGTTATTTACTTGTTCTCATAATAGAAGAACTAGGGGCCACCCATTGAAATTAGTGAGCAGCAGGTTTAAAACAAATGAAAGGAAGTTCTTCTTCACACAGCGCACAGTCAACCTGTGGAACTCCTTGCCTGAGGAGGCTGTGAAGGCTAGGACTATAACAGGGTTTAAAAGAGAACTGGATAAATTCATGGAGGTTAAGTCCATTAATGGTTATTAGCCAGGCTGGGTAAGGAATGGTGTCTCTAGCCTCTGTCTGTCAGAGGTGGGTGATGGATAGCAGGAGAGAGATCACTTGATCTTTACCTGTTAGGTTCACTCACTCCGGGGCACCTGACATTGGCCACTGTTGGTAGACAGGATACTGGGCTAGATGGACCTTTGGTCTGACCCAGTACGGCCTTTCTTATGTTCTTAACATTTATGTTGCAACAAGTAACAAAGTGTAAAGGAATGTTATAGGAATGTACAGTTGTTTTAGGTATGTGGATTCTTTTGGTGAAGTAACAGCAAAAGTACAAAGCTCAGAAACAAAAGGGAAAATTAAAAGACTCCCAAATGTACTTATTAATTTTAATTTCATTACTTTTGGGTGTATAACTCATGACTTTGAATTGTTGTGGGTGTCCATCTATCTTGGGGTTGAATAGTTGCATTTAGTAACAACTATGGTAGAAAGTTGCTTTTGAGAAGGATTTCATACAAAATAGTACAGTGCCCTTAGGGACAGATATTTAAAAGGTATTTAGGCAATTGGTGGGATTTTCAAAAGCATCTAGGTGCTTTCAACCTTTAAAAATCGGGCCCGTGGTGAATACTTAGAAACCAAGTTCTACACATGAGTGGAGACATATGAAAAAGAACTAGGGTGTTGGACCTTTGACGAAGGCAATCCCCATTGCTGGCTCAAAGGAAACTGAAGCTTTGACACCAAACCAGTAAATCACTCTACGAGCAACTATTAATATTTTAATGATAATTTGCTATTAAAGATATCAATTAAATAGCCTAACGACGTCCAGCTGCACCCTGTTAACGAAGGTAAATGATGGAGCGCTCAGAGCCATAAAAACAACACTCTCTGCAGTCAATTATTTAAAGGCGTGAAACTCCATCTGTAGTGCATTACTGCCGTCCAGGCCTGGCACCCAGGACACCACCTAAGGCCGAGCGGGGAACGGCTGCAGGCTGGGTGCAGAGACGGGCACCCAGAGGGGATTTGAAGCGCTGGCCATGATAATTTTGGGGCCCTTTTAAAGTGTTTCACTGCACCCAGCTCAACGCAGGGCATCCGAGAGAGGGAGGAACCGCCAGGCCTGGGCACTGCCATGCCCGGGGGCGGGGGGGGGGGGGGGGAGGTTGCACCTCACAGCCCAGGGAGGCGGGGGCTGCGCTGCACAGTCCTGCGGGGGAGCCCCTCCCCCTGTTTCTGCACTCACTGCAGGTGGCTCCCCCCTGGGGTACCTGTCACTCCATCTGCCCCCCCTACAGGTCCCCTTGCCCCCGTCGCAGCGCATTGCCCCGCCCCCAGCTCTGACCCCCCCCCCGTGCCCTTAGCCCCTCCCCTCCCGCCAGAGCTCTGCGTCCCCCGGGGGATCCAATTTCCACATCTCCATGGAAACGGTACACAGGCAGCACCTCCTCTTCCGCGTCCCCGCCCCTCCCTCATGACGTCAACGAAGACCTTGGCTGCGATTGGGCCAGGGGACGGCGTGGGCGGCGCCTGGCCGTGCCCCGCCCCCAGCCCCAGCCCCAGCTGGCAGCTGCTGCCCGGCCGCTGTGTCTGGTCCCCGGCGGCGGCCATGGGGGCGGCGGGGCCGGGCCGCTGCGGGCGGGACCCGTGCGGGGCGCTCTGCCTGCTGCTCACCTACCTGAGCGTGGGCTACGCCGACTACGTCATCCTCACCCACATCCTGCTGCAGCCGGGCTTCCGGGGCAGGTAGCGGGGCCCGGGCTGGGGCGGAGTCTGGCAGCGCGGGGGGCGGAGTCTGGAGAGGGGGCGGGACCGGGCAGTTGGGGCGGGGTCAGAGTGGGGGGCGGGGCAAGTGTTGGGGTGGGGCAGGATGGCAGTAGGGGTTTGGAGTGCCCCTCTGGGATGTACCCCACTTCCAGTGGCTCCGGGGGTGGGTCAGTTCCTGCAGCCCCGCTCTGGGGTGCTGGGTCCCTGGGATGCCCCCTGCCAGGGGTCACTAAGTCCCCTCCCAGATATGGGAGGGCTCCCCGGGTCCCCTACACCTGGCTGTACTGCTCCTAGGGAGGGGGAGGGACAGAGGCGCTGCCGGATCCGGTCCCAGTCCTGTACGTTGGCATCTAATGGACAAGGCGTGTCCCTGGGTCACAGACAGGAACTGAGGCTCAGAGATGGAAGTGACTCTCCCAAGGTCACTCACGTGGGATGTCTGACAGAGTCAGGGATTGAAACCAGCTCCCCTGAGCTCCTGTCCCTGGATCAGCATCGTTCTGCGTTCGGTTTGTCTGGCTAGTGCCGTCCCTGCCCTGCGTATTCTCCCTCTGTTGTCCCTGCAGGGGCCAGAACCACTATAGGGCAGGAGCCCCAGCCTGGAACTGCCAGCTCCCTTCCTGCCCTCTTCAGAACCCCGGCTCCCCCCAAACTGGGCCGCAACGTGCGGCTGTCGCTTTGGTGCCACTGCAGGGTGCAGGAGTTCCCCAGCCCTGCCTCAGTCGTCGCTGGCCGCCCAGGGACCAGCAGTCAGGCTGAGCAGGGTTTAGACCTGTCACAGAAGAGCTTGTAGTCACCTTTGACTTTCCAGCTGCAGAGCCCGGGGTGTGAGCTCTAATGCAGGCTAGTGGGTGTCTCCCACCCAGGCCATGTGGGCTCAATGGGCAGCGGGGGATTCATCAAACAACAGGGGAGGAATCTCTAGCTGCTCAGAACATGGTTCCGTTTCTCGTGTCTGTTCCCCCTGCCTGGTAACTTGGCCTGGGGCGTGAGGTGCTGATTACAGCTCTAGGACTGGGCTCAGTGCACACGTAACGTGATCCCCAGCTGCTGTCGGGGCACCCAGTGTGACCCTGCTGGAAGAGTTCCCTAGCTGGTGGAATGGACGTGTCTGGGATGTGCCAGCTGACCCGTTACTGCTGAGCTGTCTCCAGGTCTCAGGGAGCTGTGAAGAGGCTTTGCCTCTGCTGGCCCCCACCTCCTGGTGATTGCACAAGCTGATAAATCTGCCATCTTGGTTCTTCCATCTCTGCCAGTCTCCCCCTCCCTCCCGGGGTTTACACCCTTCTGTAGACCCTTCTCATGCCTCCAGCCCCTTCGCTGCCGTTCCCCAGACTCCTCTCTGCATGTAGCTCTTCTGCCCTGCCCTCGTGTGCTGGTTTGGGAGCGCTTGTTGGAGAACCTCGATTGTTTCCGTGTATATTTAGCATTTTTAACTTACTGCCACGGCAGTCAGAATAAAGGCCTTGCACACGGGAATGGTGTGACCGCAGAAGACTTTGTAACAGAGTCTAAAATAGCCCTGCAGCCCCTGGGGAGCCTGTGTCTGGGCTCGGTGTCTGACAGGTCTGGTTCTCCTTGTTCCCTTTACGCCAGCCTCTGGTGTCCGTTCCATGCCGTGATGTTTAACCTCATTGTCCTTCTGTTGCTGGCCTGTCACACACGAGCTGTCTTTGCTGATCCAGGTAAGCACCCACCCTCAGCTGTTCCTCTGCCCACGCTGGGGAGGCATCGGTGGTCTAGTGGCACAGACAGAGAGCTGGGAAGTGAGACCTGAGGTCTATCCCCGTTCCTGACGTTGACTTGCCACATGGTTCCTCTCAAGAGAGTGGGAATGGAAATGATCCTCCCCAGTTTGTAAAGGGCTCTGGGCTCCCTGGCTGAAATACTCAATGAGAAGGTCCTGCCCCTTCCTGCAGGGCCATCTCTGTCTTATCTCACTAGACCTCCAATGCTGGGCTGACTTAGCAGTGGCAGAGATGCATGATGATGACGGGCGTCCCCCGCCCCCACCTGCACGCCTGTGTCAGTAGCGGGTAGGGGATGGTGCAGTTGGGATTATGTTCACTTACCTGTGTGCACCCCAAGAGTCACGCTGGGGATGTCAGAGGGCTGCTTGATTCACTCTCTCTCTGAGACCCCTGTAGGATCCAGATGGCAAGCAGTAGGTTGAAAGAATGAAGGCACAGCAAAGGAGGGGACTAAAGGCCAGGACTCCTGGGTTCTGTCCCTGACTGTAGGAGGGGAGTAGGGTGTCATGAATGTACAAGGGATTCGATGCCCTACCATGCCTCTTTTGGGAGTATTCCTGTAGTTTGCTAGGCCCTGGGTTTGGCTTTATCCAAGGACGAGTGATGTGGCCCTTGACTCCAAACCTGGGCCTCTGGGCTACAGCCCCCTGTTTCTTACAGTGGCTTCCCGGTGGGTCCAGATGAGTTCAGACTCTCGCTAGTGCAGGGATCTCAAACTCAAATCACCACGAGGGCCACAGGAGGACTAGTACATCGGCCCGAGGGCCGCATCACTGACTCCTTTTCATACAAAGATACACAAGTGTAATCAAAAATGAAGAGTAATATAGTATGCTATTAAAAGTCCAAGTATTCACTTTTTAAAAACTGTAATGCGACGAGGGATTTTGATCAAATATAAACATTCAGTGATGTTTGAAGCTTGGCTGCCGGTGGAGTTGGCGACTATGGCAGACCACAGGAAATAACTCCGTGGGCCTCCTGCGGCCTGTGTTATTTGAGCCCCTTGTATTAGAGCCTTTAGCCCTTCAGGGGTGAAGCAGCCAGCAGGTGCCTTCAGTGACATGGGGCAAGCGGCAGGTGTTCGTCACCTGGCGCACAGGATTGAAGTGTGCCGGGTCGAATGGAAAAGCCAAGCTGCAGTCGAAGTTCATCTTAGCAGTCGTCTGCCCCTTTCCTGGAGCCTCCGGGTTTCCATCTCTGTGTCTCGGTCGCTCCCTGTGTGTCTGTCCCTGTGTGTGAGTCCAGTCTCCTGGCATCTCCTGTGTATGTCCCCGTTGCAGCCCCGCTGTGCTCACAGGTTCCACTGCCTCGGATCCCAGGTGGTAACCGTTACTGCCCAGCCCTCGAGGCGCCCATTTTCTCTGCAAGGTCCTCCCCGTGCACATGGGCGCACCCATATCAATCCAGACCAGCCCCTTGCTTGTGTGACTTCCAGCAAGCCTCCCTTATTTCTCTGTCCCGGGGGCAAAATTAACCCCTCCAGCTCCAGTGGGGAGCAATACAAAATGAGTGGGGAAACTGAGTCAGGCAGCTTGTTCATAAACATACTACAAACATTCCCCTACTTTGCACCTCTGCTTTAGTTTTTGGAGTGGGAGCCTGGCAGACTCCAGGTTTCTGCTGCTGGCTTGCTCTGACCTGACACAGGTCACTGCCGTCTGTGCGGGCTGGGAGGCTGGGCTGGCAGGACGGACACTGGAGATTTGCTGCTTTTGCAGTGACCCCAGGCCTCTCGTCCCAGGTGGAATCTTGTCAGTGCCATCTGGTAGTGAGTAGCATCTTGCACGGCTTCGGGGTGGTCGGGGTAGCATGGTGTGTCCCTGGTATGTGAGTCTGGAACTAGACTCAGCCCCCTCTGTGTCAGGGAACCCTAGAGCCACGCGTCTGACGTGGGGCTCGCTCCGGGACTATCTCCCATGGCAAGGTGACGTGGAGCCATCCCTGGGAGGGGGAGGTGGAATTCACCCACCTGCTGCTTGACGTCCTGGTCCCTTTAGAGGCTCTGGAAATGGGGAGTGACTAGAGTGTCTTAGAGACCCGACGCACCTCGCCTGACATCAGCGAGCTCCGGGCACGTGCAGTACGGGAAGAGCTGCGGCCGCTGGGCGCTTTCCCTCTCCGATCCCTGCGTACAATTCAACGCTTGTGACAAGGCTGCTCCCCCTTGTTCCCATCTCTCCAGCTTCCCCACAGCCCAGGCCATCGCCGAGCTGGCTCCAGGGCGACCTGGGGACTCGAGAGCCGTGCATGCAGGGTGTCGCGTGGTGTTGTGGCCCATCTGTGCCCTGCTTGCCGCGGGAGCCCCCTCATTGTCTTCCATTCTGGTTCCTTCCCAGGCATGGTCCCGCTGCCTGAGACCGCCATCGACTTCTCTGACCTGCGCAGCAACGGGCCCCACAAGAGCGAGCGGGTGAGTGGTGCACGGAGCTCAGTGCACTAGTGCAGGAGGGGGCAGAGCTAGCCGCTGCCCAGGGATAGTGAATCAGCAGCTTAGTGAGCCTCAGGATTAGGTGCGTGGGTGGGATTAAAGTGATACGGCAGCTGGTGCGAGGGGCTCCGGGAGAGACGCCCCCCGGGACAGGCTGTGCGGCTGGGTCGGCTCAGGGAGTTATGGGCGGAGGGTTATTCTGGAGACGGGTGCGAGGGGAGACGGCCCGTTGGCCTGTGCTGCAGCGGCAGTTCTGCGCTCTGATGACCCCGTCTCTCCCTGTGGCTGGAGGCCAGAGCCTGGGGGAGCAGGAGACTCGCTCTGCATGTTCAGCTGCCCCTAAGCACCTCGGCAGCTGGTCGCGCCGCCCACGCAAGGCGAAGATGCTGAGCTGGCAGGAGTGCACGTGGCCAGGTTACAGCCTAGGAAGGGCAGAATCCCGGCCTGGCAGCCCAGCCATGTGTGCTGGGTCAGCAGCCAAGCCCCCCTCCCATGCAATGGGTGAGCCACAAGGGTTGATCCCTGCTGGGTCAGCCAGCGCAGGAGTCAGTCGCAAACCTTCCAGCGGACTCAGCGTTCCCTTTGCAGCGGTGCCGGCTCTGGCTGGGTGTGGAGAATCCTCCAGGCTGTTGCGGCTGTTCTGGGAAGATGGCAGGGGAGCGCGCAGGCTGGCAGATGCCAGGGCTGGGCATGCAGCGATCCCAGAGATTCTGCCAACAGCCCTTGCTGTGCGTGGGGCCAAAACTCCCCAGTGGAGAGGCTCGCTTGGGGAGGGCTCCGAGATGCTGGCGACAGACAGGCCTGATGGTTGGTTCCCTGCTGAGCTGGGACTGGTCCCTAAGTCCTTGCCCCAGGGCTTTAGCTTGTCCATCTCTGAGCATCTTTGGGGCTTCTCCCACGTTCCTCTCCAGGCTGACTGCCCTGGTGCCCTGTATCCTCTGTTACCTTGCCCAGAGACTCCCTAGTGGCAGAAACCTGGGGTATTTCCAGCCTGTATGGTCCTGTCTGGGGAAGGAGCCAGACTCCGTATTCTGATTTTATATGCAAAATCCAAGGGCTTATGGAAGTACTGGGGCTGTCTAGGCTCCCTCCCCGTCCCAGCTTCACCTGTCACTGCCTGCACCATGGCTCCTGCTGCTCCGGGCTGTCCTCCCGGCCCCCTGCTCCGGCAGATCTCCAGGACCCAGGGAAGGCTGCAGCTCAGAGTTCTCTTCTCTGCTCACCAGAGCAACGAGGACTGGACGGTGTGTAACCGCTGTGAGACGTACCGCCCGCCGCGGGCACACCACTGCCGCATCTGCCACCGCTGCGTCCGCCGCATGGATCACCACTGCCCCTGGTGAGGCGCCTGGTAACGGTCTGACCCATGAGAGCTGCACGGAGGAGTGGGGCGGGACGGGACATGCAGAGACCTTGGCTCCTCATGTGGGCCCTGCCAGGGCTTGTTGCTGCAGAACAAACCTGCTGCGATCGCGGTCTGTGCAGTGCAGCCTTCTTTACCCATGTATGGGCAGACATCCCATGTGAGCGTCCCGCATTGTTGGAGCTGCGAGACCCCCATCCTCTCCCCTGTCTGCAGCTGCCCCGTCTGCTTCCCTTCCCCCTGGGTGAGATGTCCCCTGTGCGAGGGGCGATGCTCCAAGGTGGGGGCACGCACAGGCCCTCGCAGATGGAAGCAGAGCTCTGGGATCGCTCCACGGACGTGCTGTGCGGGAGGGGCCTGTGAATCCCAGGTCTTCCCCCAAAGCCGTGGCCACATCGGCTGATCTGGGGAGGGCTGGGTGCTGCTCTAGGCTGCGGACAGGGGCACTGGGGGATGTGATGGGGGAGGCAATGCCTCGGGGCAGCACTAGGGGGCGCTGTGTCTCTGCTGGAGGAGTGCTTGGGCTTGTTCCAAATCCCGGGTGCCCTTTGGGAGACGAGTGTTAACCCCAGGATCCCTGGCCTGCTCCAGCTCAATTTCCCAGGGGGTGGGGAGTGGGAGGTGGGATTCTCCATTGCCTGCACTGTTGCTGTGAGCTGTGCTCCCCCCCAGAAGGGGCTGCCTGTCCCTGTGTCGCTCTGCTGACCCCAGCCAGGCCTGTTCTATCTCTGTCTCTGTAGGATCAACAACTGCGTTGGCGAATTAAACCAGAAATACTTCATCCAGTTCCTCTTCTACACTGGTACGTGGCTGGCCAGCGCGGGTGGGGGAGCGAGCTGTAGGGAGCTCTGATGCAGCTGTGGTGATGCGGCAGTAGGTGCTGTGCCTCCCCCCCCCCGCCCCATGGGTGCCTGTCTGCTGCCATGTTCCCAGCCCCCTGCCGTTCTGCGGTCCCTCCCTAGAGGGAGCTCTGATCCCACCGCCCTGAGTGCGTCTCCCTGGCGCCTCCTAGGGCCCTTCTGCCGCAATGGCCAAGGGAGCCTGGGTGGGAGGACCCAGGAAGACCAGCTGGTAGCTGGGTGTGGAGCAGGGGTGGGCAAACTTTTCGGCCCGAAAAGTATGGAGGGCCGGGTAGGGAAGGCGGTGCCTCCCCAAATAGCCTGGCCCCGCCCCCGTCTGACCCTCTCCCATTTCTCGCCCCCTAACTGCCCCCCTCAGAATCCCTGACCCATCCCACCCCCGCTGCTCCTTGTCCCCTGACTACCCTCCCACCAGAGACCCCTGCCCCTAACCACCCCCCTGGGACCTCACCCCCCTGTCTAAGCCCCCCTGCTCTTTGTCCCCGACCACCCCCTCCCAAGACTCTCCCACCCTAACTGCCCTCCCAAGACCCCCTGCAACCGCCCCACTGCTCCCTGTCCCCTGACTGCCCCGACTTCTGTCCACTCCCCTGCTCCACCCCAGGGACTCCCACGCCTTATCCAACCCCCCTCCCCCATTCCCCATCCCCTGACTGCCCTCCCAGAAGCTCCGCCCCATCCAACTACCTCCTGTCCCTTATCCAATCCCCCGTCCTCCTTACTATGGTGCTCAAAGCAGCGTGTCTGGCTCCATGTGTCTGGCTCAACGCTGCCCCGCTGGAGCATGCAGCCCCGCGCCCCCCAGAGCACTGCCCGTGTGACGCGCTGAGGCTCTGGGGAAGGGGGGACAGAGGAGGAGGGACCAGGGGGAGCTTCGGGGACCGGGCAGGAAGGTCCCTGTAGTTCGCCCACCCTTGGTGCGGGGGATGCTCTGGCTGGTGTGAGCTGGCAGTGCTACATGTCCCAGCTCCCTGCATAGTTCCTGCTCTACTCCCTGCCTGCCAGTCCCTGTCCCCCTCTGCTCCACTCCCTGTGGGACCCCCCCAACCCCACAGCCGGTCCCTGTCCCCCTCTGCTCCACTCCCTGTGGGATCCCCCCCAGCCGCATAGCCAGTCCCTGCCTCCCTCTGCTCTGCTCCCTGAGGGACCCCCAGCCCCACAGCAGAGTACTCGTCTCTGGCGTGCGCTAACCTGTGGCTCTGTCTCAGGGCTGGCTAGTCTCTATGCCATGGGGCTGGTGTTAACCACGTGGCTGTGGCCGGTGGACAGGAGCTTCCCCGGGAAGATGGAAGGTGTGGCCGGAGGTGTCTCCAGCAACCACATCCAGATGTAAGTGTGCAGGGGTCACAGCCAGATTCCCCCCATCCCTGGCTGCAGGGTGCGGGCAGATCCCAGCAAGTGGAGGAGAGGTCCTAGAGGCAGGACACCTGGGTTCCATTTCAGCCCTGCTCCCTTTGGGTGACGCTCAGCTCCTGCCCCACAGAGCTGTCCAGAGTCCAAGTCCCCCCATGAGGTGCTAGAGGAGCAGGGTGTTGTACCAAGCCCGTAGCGAGGTGGAGGTTCAGGCTGTCACTGCTGCGTGCCAGGGCCCTCTGGGACTCTGCAACTGCAGGGCCTCTCCTGCCCCCAGAGCCTCTTCCCTGACGCGGAGGTCGACTCTCCAGTGGGTGTCATCCGTACAGGGCCTATGACACACGGGTGGGTGGTTCTGGGCCAGAATCCCGAGTAGCAAGGCCTGAGCCTGCTCTTGGGAACTCCTGAGCAAGCTGGACCCTTCCTCCCAGGGCTCACTGCATCGTCCTGCTGGTGGAGTCCATCCTCTTCGGGGTCTTCGTCACCGTCATCTTCTACGACCAGGTTAGTTTTCCAGGGACACCACCCCAGGCGGGTTCACGCCTCGTCCCCCACAGCGCCCTCTGCTGGGAGAGGCCAGGACTGGAGTAGCTGGGAGCTCCCCCCACAGCCAGCGCCCCTGCCCCACTCCGTACAGCGCCCCCTGCTGGGAGATTCTAGCCCCGGAGTAGCTGGGAGCTCCCCTCACAGCCAGCGCCCCTGCCCCACTCCCCACAGCGCCCCCTAGCTGCCAATCCATCCACCTCTCTCCCTGGCTGGCCTGGGCAGGGCCTCAGGCTCCCCTCTTGTCTCTCAGGTGGTCTCTATCATCACAGACGAGACTCCGATCGAGCAGCTGCGGAACCGGCTGCTGAAGGAGGCGCGCCGGGAGGTAGCGCACACCCGGAAGCCGAAGATCGCGCTGCTGCGGGAGGTGTTTGGACGGGGTACGTGACGGGGGCGGGTAGAGGATGGGCTGGGGTTCCTCTGGGGGCGGGGGGGGGGGGCGGTTATTGTGGCTGCCCTGAGGGCTCGTACTTCCTGGGGAATTTAGACTGGGGTCAGCCAAGATCCCAGGCCAGTCTCCCACCAGGACACGTGTACCCGAATGAGTGTCCCCCAGGGACAACACCCAGGTAACTACACCTGAACAGCCTGTGTGGGGCAAGTCAGGGCCTGAGGCTAAATCTGTCTGGGCCAGGCCACTCTGGACCAGGGAAGGGCCCGGGGCTTTCTGAGCCTGTGTGGGCCAGGCCATGCTGGACCAGGAAAGGGCCTGGGGCTGGGCCTGTGTGGGCCAGGCCGCACCGGTTGAGGCCAGGGCTCGGGGCCGAGCCTGTCTAGGCCAGGCTGTACTGTGATGCCCCATAGCTCGCTGCTCACCCTGCCCTCCCCTCCCCTCCCCTACTGTCTCCTCTTCTCTTCCAGGCTTTGTGATCTGCTGGTTTTTCCCATGTAACTGCAGCCCCCCGTCGGGTGGGGCCCCTGCCTACAGCTACCTGCCCAACTACGACGTGTGATCTCCATGGCACCTCTGCAGACGCTGCCTCGCCCCCCCTCGGGAAGGGGACTTGTACTGCCGGTGGCTTTGCAGAACTTGCCACCCAATGGCTCATTTCGGCCTGCCCAGCTGCTCCTCGGTAGCAGCCTGGAGCCAGGGGGAAGCTGCAGCGCCCGTGCTGGGCACCGTGACTCCTCCTGCTGCGACGCTCTCTTCTCCCGGGACATGGTGCCCCTGCGAAGCTGAGATCGTGAGCTGGGGAGGGGCACTCTCCAGCCCTCTGCGCCAGCCTCCCTGCAGCGCCTGGCACCCAGGGCATGGAGAGTGGGCCCCGGGCATGACCCTTCTCCTGGATCAGTGTTAGCACTGGGGGGGCTGCCTACTGAGGCTGCAGTCAGACGCCCCCCCCCATCTCGTCACAACTGCATCTGGATCCTAGCTCCCTCCCCGTGCCCCCCTCCCTGGAGCTGGGCACCCTGCCCCCGGCTGCCAGCACCTCGCTGCCTGGGGATGGAGCCAGTTGTTCTCTGCTCCTGGCCAGGGAGGATTGGTACCTCTTGTACATAGCCCCGTGTGGCATTTCCAGCGTGCTCGGCTCTGGGCGCCTGCTCTGTGTGTGTGTCTGTCTGTTTGCGGTAGCTGAACTCGCTTGTGCCCAGGCAAATCGGAGCTCCTGCTCTTGGGCCTGGCAGAAGCCTCTGCTGACTCAGAGCCCCTGCCCCCACAGTCCCCAGGGAATGGCCCGCTCCCTATTGTGGGGGGTGGGGGATATGCACTGGCACCCCTTGCTGGTGGTCCCCTCCAGCCCTGCAGGCAGTGTTACTATTTATTAGATGTATTACGGTAGTGCCTAGGAGCCCCAGTCCTGGACGGGACCCCTGGTGTCAGGGGCTGTACAAACACAGAATGGAAAGGTGGTCTCTGCCCCAAGGAGCTCACAGTCTGAGACAGGAGTTGGTGCACACAGATGTGGGAGGTAGCAGCTAGAGCACTGGACTGGGGGATCTTGTGAAGGTCACAGCCCCTTTGGTGTCTCAGTTTCCCCATCTGTAAAATGGGCATAATAGCAGCCCCTTCCATTGTAAAGCACATGGAGAACTGGTAGACAAGAGCCAGGTGGTGTGATAAGGACTGAGGCAGGGCAGCGGGGCGGGTAGTGCTTTGCACACACCAGCAGCATAACCCAAGTGTTTTCTGCAGGCGTCACCCCAAAGGGGGCTTGAAGGAGGAGGAAGAGGGTGCAGTGCAGATGTGGATGGGGAGCTGCTCCTGCCCCCGCCACCATGCAGGAGGGACAGCCTGGGGGATGCACCAAGGGGCTTGCTTGAAAATGGAGCAAGTGGGCTCTGGAGGCTGGCAGCCGGGGCTGATCAGAGGCAGGAGTGACTCCACATCTCGATAGCAGATGGAAGACGCCAGGTGGGTGGGGACAGGCTGGGAGGGGAAGACGAGCTGCTTCTGCCTGCAGTGCTGGAACAGGGATGCCAGGGAAGGGTGCCCAGCGCAGGGACGTGACTTCCTCTTGAGGGAGCTGGCATTACCGTTCCCCAGAGGATGTTTGTGCTGCAGTGGCTGGGCCTGGCCCACTCCCTTGGGGCTGCCTAGGGCAAGCGAGAGCGGGGTTCTTGGTGCCCTGCTGCCCTGGCAATTGCCAGGGGCTGCTGCTGCCCCCAAGTGGTGGCTCTTCCCACGGCTGTGTGGGCAATGAGGCTTTTCCAGGGGCTGCCCTGCTGCCTCGGTCTCCTCTCGAACTCCCCCGCCCAGTGGCACAGGCTGGGCGCAGGACAGGGAGCCAAGGCCCTGCCAAGGGAAGGAAGGTCCCTGGCAAGATGTGGGCAGATCAGCCTGACATTCAGGTGAGGGCAGGGCCTATGGTGAAGCCTTGCCCAGCTCCCAGCTGCTCCCCCAGGCTGGCCTGGTGTCCCCAGAACCCACCTCCTAGTGGGGCGCTGGTGACTCTCCTCGGGCCCTGCGTGCCAGGAGCTGCGGGCTGGGTGCGCTTGGGCACCATGGCAGGGGGCTTAGCATGCGGTGACTTGCGCTGGCATAAGCGACCCAGCCTGTGCTCCCCACAGGGCAGGGGTGGCGAGCCAGAGCCCTGCAGCGGGGACGGTTGGTGGTGTGGCCTCGCTCCTGGCTGTCCCACCAGCCTCCTCACTCCCTCAGCCTGGCGCATTTAGCGGGATGCTGTCGGGTTCTGACAGCCTTTTGGCCTGACTCCTGCAAGCTGTGAATAAACCCTGCCTGGGAACTGCTCAAGCCTCTGTCTGCCTTATGTAGTGACTGGGAATGGGCTTGTCTGTGTGTTTGGGGCTGTACGGCCCTGAACTCAGCCCTGCCCCCCAGTGCCTCGCCTCCCCAGGGCTCTCAGTGTGCTCGGTGCTGTACATCTCTGAACTCGGTCCTGCTGTTTGGTGCCTCGCCCTGCCAGGGCTATCTGTGTGCTCGGTCCTGTACGTCCCTCAACTCAGCCCTGCCTGGGCTGTCTGTGTGCTTGGTGATGTACGTCCCTGAACTCGGCCCTGCTCCCTTGGTCCCTCTCCCTGCCAGGACTGTCCGTGTGCTCAGTGCTGGATATGTCAGTGCTCAGTGTTTAGCTGGCAGCCGGTATCAAGCGGAGTGACCCAGGGGTTGGTTTTGTTCAACATCTTTATCAATTATCTGGATGATGGGATGAATTGCACTGTCAGCAAGTTTGCAAAAGACACTAAACTGGGAGGAGTGGTAGATATGCTGGAGGGTAGGGATAGGGGCCAGAGTGACCTAGACAAATTAGAGGATTGAGCCAAAAGAAATCTGATGAGGTTCAACCAGGACAAGTGCAAAGTCCTGCACTTAGGACAGAAGAATCCCATGCACTGCTACAGACTAGGGGCCAAATGGCTAAGCAGCAGTTCTGCAGAAAAGGACTTAGAGGTTATAGTGGCCGAGAAGCTGGATATGAGTCAACAGTGTGCCCTTGTTGCCAAGAAGGCCAACGGCATATTGGGCTGTATTAATAGGAGCATTGCCAGCAGATAGAAGAAAGTGATTGTTACCTTCTATTTGGCACTGGTGAGGCCACACCTGGAGTATTGCATCCAGTTTTGGGCCCCCCGCTACAGAAGAGATGTGGACAAACTGGAGATAATCCAGCAGAGAGCAATGAAAATGATTAGGGGGCTGGGCACATGACTTAGGAGGAGAGGCTGAGGGAATTGGATTTATTTAGTCTGCAGAAGAGAAGACAGAGGAGATTTGATAGCTGCTTTCAACCACCTGAAAGGAGATTCCTTCCTTAGAGGTTTTTAAGGTCAGGCTTGACAAAGCCCTGGCTGGGATGATTTAGTTGGGGATTGGTTCTGCTTTGAGCAGGGGGTTGGACTAGATACCCCCTGAGGTCCCTTCCAACCCTGATATTGTATGATCCCTGAACTAGGCCCTGCTCCCGGTGCCTTGCCCTGCCTGGGCTGCCCATGGGCTCGGTAGGTTCTTTCCCTCTGCTGGGCGAGTTGATCACTCCCATGTGCCAGCTGCAGCACTCAGCCCTTGGGAGCCCTCAGGCCCCAACCAGAGACCCCTGTGCCAGGGGCTGGCTGTGTGTGGTGCCACGTACAGGGGCGGGAGGACGGCAGCGCATCTCCCTGTGTGCCTGGGACTCTGTGCATTGAGCACCCATGTGTGCCTAACTTGGTGGGGTGGGGGGTGTAATCCATGTCTCCAGCTCCCTGCCTTCCTGCTCACACCCGGCAAAGGGTCCAGCTGGGGGCCTGGCCTGTGCCTGCAGTGTGGGGGCTGGGCTGGGAACCACCCCCTTGCCCAGCCCATCTCCGAGGGGTGCAGGGACCTCCCCAGGGACACCTGGCATGGGCGGCTGAGCGGGCAGGTGAGCTGTGCCCCGGCTGGGATCCCAGAGCTGTGTCCTGCTGGGGGTGGGGGGGAGCAGGCTGTGTGCTGCTGTCCATGTGAGTGTGTCCCAAACGGGCCTGTGCCCCTATGGCAGCATTGCCCCCACTGCTGACCCCCAGAGGGGACTGGGATGGGGGGCTGTGACTCCCACCCCACGCTGCCCCAGTGCACGTATGGGGCTGGTGGCTTCTTCTAAACCGAGTGGGGCCCAGAGGAAATACACCCTGCCCCGACAGGAGCTGGCAAAGGGGATGGGGGAGGGGGTGCCATTCCAGGTGGGCTCCCTGCATGCCCAGCCGCTCCCGTGTCAGCCCCAGCTCAGTGCACTGGGGGGGTGCAGACAGCAGGAGCCAGTGCCACCCGTGCCCAGCAGTGCAGGAAACTGCCCATGCCTGCTCCTCCTCCCCGGGGAGGGCAGTACCCGACTTCAGCAGGAGGAACCACTCCTGTTCCACCCGCTGCCCCTGGGCTCCCTCCAGTGCCCGGTGCTGGGTCTAGTCCTGGCCATGAACGGGAGAGCAATCCAGCTGGGCCAGTCTCCTGAGCTTCAGTATCTGCCCCTTGGCATGGGGGGGTGGGCGCTAGACAAGACCTCCTGTCCTGCAGCTTTCCGCTGAGTGCGCACATCCTGGGCATAACATCAGGGGGGACAGAGCAGCTGTGCAGGGGTCCTGGCAGGGCTTAGCCCTCTGGCCCAGGATCAGGCCTGGGAGCCAGAAACTCAGCCCTGGGCTAGTAGATCTCGTCCCATCCCCAGGGCTCTTGCTTGGCCTGTAGCCCCGGGGCTGGGGCCTACACACACGAGCTGCTCTTTGCCGAGGTCCGGCACGTGCTGGGTTTGCATGTCCGGCTCTTGCAGGTCCTGGCGCTGTGCTGGGTCCCTTAAGCATGCGGCCCTGGCACGGTGGCTTTGGGCGGGGACAGCATGGCACCAGTGTGGGAGCCCAGGCTGACTGCCCCCCGGCTGCATGATGGAACGTCGGCCCTGCCAGGGCCTGGTGCAGGGGGAGCCTGGTGCCAGGACGCTCAGGGCGGCTACTGCCAGGTGGTGCAGGACGTCAGCGTCCAAGGGCGCTGGGCCCATATGGAGCTGGCCACGTGGGCAAGGCCAGTTCAGCCTGGGCCTCTGTGCGGTGGTGGGAGGAGCAGTAATGGGAGCCACGTGGGCCCAGCAGCTGGCGCAGAGCGACCCCTTGGGCGCGGGGGAGGGGCTGGCGTCGCTCCCACTGTCATCGAGCAGATTCCCACGGGCGTGCAAGCACGTCTGGAAGGGGGAGCCGCGGCGGGGAAGCTCCAGCAGCTTCCGCCCCCCACCCCCACCACCGCACAGCCCCCTGGGCCGGACTCCTGGCACCAACCAGAGCCCCTGTCCCCGGCCAACGCCCTCCCTTCTCCCGCCTGCAGCGCCGCAGGGCTGGGCCGAAGCAGGGACCCCCTCGGCGCGGTCAGCCCAGCCCTGGGCACAGCCTGGGCAGAGTGAGGGGCTGCACCGGCAGGAGCAGGAGGATTGACGCAGGGCAGGAGCCACCCGCTAGGGGCAGAATCGGGCAGAGCCAGGGCAGCAACATGCAGCCGGCCCTGGGTATTATGAGGCCTGGGCCCCGCTCCTGGAGCAGTGATGAGCTCGCTCCTGTAGTGCGGCTCCCAGGGAGGGGGCTGGGTGAGGACACAGCTAGAGGGAGCAGTTGGTCAGGCCTAGCAGGGCCCAGAATCCCTGCACAGGGCGTTGGCTGAGCTGGAGCTGTGAGCTGAGCTCACCAGAGCCAGCGGCTGACGCCCAGGCCCAGAGTGGGCAGCCCATGGCCACAGCAAACTGGCTGAGCGGGGTCTGGTCTGCCCTGTTCCCCCCCGGGGCCTCCAGCGCTGGGCACCTCTCTGAGACAGGTGGGTGTCTGGCCCTGGGAGTGTCAGGGGTGGGGGAGGGGGTGTCCGTCCTCCTCCCACCTGAGCTGGTGCTGCTCTGGGCACTTCACTGCCCCACCACAACCTGTTCTTGGGCGGGGGGCACTGCCCTCCCAGGGGGCCTGAGAGCAGCCGCAGCCGTCTCAGCAGGGCCCAGGACTCCCCGCTTCCCGGGGCTTAGCGCTTGCCCCTCCGCTGCTGGGCCGCTGGCAGGAGCTAAAGCCAGGCCAAGCCAATGGGTACCCCCTGCCCCATGCTGGGCCTTCTCCAGCCACGTCACGCTCCTGGGCTCTGGGGACAGGAGCCTGCGGCAAAGGGGCTGGCCAGACACTGACCAGCAGTGAGGATGGGGCAGCGCCCAGCTCCACAGCCCCAGCCTCTCCCAGCAGGGGGTGCTGTAGAGGTAGGGCAGAGGTCTCAGCTCCGTTCCCGCTCCAGCTATTGCCGCCGAGTGCAGCGTGCCAGCGTGGAGCGTAGCTCCCGCGGGCCCAAGAACCAGGCGCCACTCGAGCGAGGTCTATAAATAATCTGGCAGGTTTTTATTACAAAAAATAATGACAATAATTAATAGAAAAAGGCAACTGGTGCAAACCGGCAGCAGCCATGCCAGCAGGGACTTGCCTGAGCAGCGGCCCTTTGCTTTAAATAGACCTTAAATTAGTACCCGCAGTCCCTTCTTTGCTGCATGGGCAGCTGCTGACCAGACGGGCTGGGGGGAGGCTGGCTCTCTGCTCCTGGGCACTGCCAGGCTGCCACGATGCCAGCGCAGCACCAAGATCGGCCTGTGTTGGGATCACACACAGCAAGGCCTAGCCCACAGCCCCAGAGAGCCCTAACTCAGCCCTCTTATGTCTTGCTGCAGTGAAGGGGGCTGCATCCTGCTTGCCCCTTCCAGGCCCCGGGACCAGGCCGTGGCCTGTCAGTCCTCTGCTGCCCAGCATGTCAATGTGAGACCCAGCTCTACTGGGGACAGAGGGGTTGCGTGGGGGACTGAGGTAGAAGCTGATTCAGAACGAGCTTCGTGGCTCATGCCTGGCGGCACGTGGGGCGAGTTTGCCAAGTCTCAGCCAGGCCGAAGGAAGGTGCTGAGTGATGGACCATGGACGGTGCCCATGGCCCCAGCCACGAATAAATACCCAAATAAATAGAGACCCGGCACCTGCAAGTGTCCCAGCCAAACAGGTCCCTTCAGGAACGCCACAGCGGCTCCCAGCGCGGATTCCTCTTCAAATGGCCGGACACAGAGCTCTGTCCCACGGAGCTCTGGGCCTGGTAGGGGAAGCCCCCAGGGGTAGCCTGAGCGGGGGGGCTCCAGCATCTGATTCTGTCTTTGGGACGGGCTCCAGCCCGTTGGTCCCTGGTACCAGGGGAAGCTGCACCGGGCGCTGCCACTCCAGCCATGCCGGGGGAGGGGGGGTTACTTGCGGCCCCGCCGGTTCCTCAGGATCTCCAGGATCTGGGCCTTTTGCTTCAGCCACTGCTCTGATGGCCGCTTCTGCTGCATGGGCTTGAAGAAGGTGTATTTGAGCCGGGGGGTTTTGTGGTCGCTCACCACCAGCGCCTGCAGGGTGAGCGGCTCGCGGAGTGGCCCACGGCCCGTGATGATCTCCGTGGCCTTGGTGGCCCCGCTATAGCGCAGCGTCACGCTGCCTGGCAGGCTGACGTCCAGCTCCGAGGGCACCAGGACGTAGTTCCCGTTCAGGGCGTAGGTGCCATCCTGCCTCCGCAGCGCCAGGTAGATGCCGTCGCTGGCCGTGGCGGAGCTGCTGCTCTGGCGGATCAGGATGTGGGTGGCCCCAGCCGGGATGGTGACCACGTCATTGTAACCGTAGCTGAAAGGCAGAGGGATACAGGCGTCAGGGCACTGGAGGGGAAGCAGAGGGAGGGACCTGCGGGGGCTGGCCCTGAGCAGAGCCCTGGGACATGAGCTCCGGCACCTGCTCCAGCACTAGGGGAGTTTGGCCTCACTCCCCCTTATGCCTGCGTCTCAGACCACTCAGCCTGGTCCAGCCCTGTGCCCGGCCACTGCTCCAGGAGGGGAGAGCTGTGACGCTCACCCTCTGCCTGCTCTGTGCGCACTGCCCCATGCCCAGGCCCTGCCCCTGGGCCAGCCTGCGAGGTGGGGTGAGCACTCACCGGGGCTTGGTGAAGGAGCCGTAGGTCTTGGAGCAGCGGGACCCGTCTCCGCCGCACACCATGCACTTGTCGAACTTCTTCTTGGAGCCGATGACGCGGTCGCAGCCGGCGTGGACGCAGCGCCCCTGCACGCAGACCGAGGTGCTGTCGGGGGAGCAGGGGGTCCCATCCGCCACCTGGAGACGAGCACAGAGTCGGTGAGGCCTGGGTCAGTCCTCTCCCGCCACAGCGCTGCTCCATGAGGCCGCGCCCCTGCCACCCCCCGAGGTGGCTGCCTGGCAGCGTCTGGAGCGCCCACACTCACCCGCGGCTCTAGCACGTAGTAGAAGCCCAAGGCCCGCGACTGGCACGTCAGCTTGCACTGGTCCCTCTCGGCCACGCCGCTGTAGCGAGGCACCCAGTCCATGGGCGCGGGGAAGTCCTTGAACAGGGGGGGTTGGCGATCTGAGCGGTGGTTGTAGGCGGCGCATTGCTGCTCCCGGAAGGTGAGGGCTGGAATGAGACATGGGGGGGGGGGGGTGCTGGGTCAGTGTGGGGCCATACTGGGCCCTGGCTCCTGGGGAGTGACCCCCTCACCCATCACCGCAGCCTCCCCCCTCCCAGAGCTGGCTTTTGGGAGACTGCCCCTAACTAACCCTTTCCCTGTCCCAGACCCCCCTCCCCCTCACCCAGTGTCCAGCTGGGGCCTTCCCAAGGGGTTCCCCCTTTGTCACTCTGGCTCAGGAAGGGGTATTAATGCCAGTGCACAGCCGGGGTGCAGAGGCCTGTCTCTGAGCTCCCGGGGTGGTGCCAGCTGGACCCAGCCCGCCCTCAGGGAGGGTCTATGCCCGGAGCAGGAGGGACGCTGCACTAGCTGGCCAGTGGCTCCTGAGTCCTTGCTGGGGGGAGGGGAAATGCTGCCCCCCCCCCAGTGACGTGGTGCCCTCACTCACCTGTGCCATCTGGGCACTCCTGGGCGCTGCAGGAGCGGTACTGGGTGCGCTTGCCTTCGCAGTATTTGCCGCCGTTGCGTGGGACGGGCTTGTTGCACTCGCGGGTGGAGAACTGCACGCCCCCACCGCAGCTCCGCGAGCACTCGCCCCATGGGCCCCAGGGCCCCCAGCCGCCGGGGGTGGGAGTCTGCAGGGAGAGACAGAGCCGGGGTTAGAAACGGGGACTGGAGAGTCAGAGCCACATGGCCACCAGGGGGCGCCCTGGGCCCAGGCACCCAGCACTATTCTGCATCTGGGAAGCATTTTGGGGGCGGGGGAGGGCTCCATCCCTCCCAGTGCCTAGCCACCCCCCCACCTGCCCCACTCCCTCCACACTCTGCCAGTCCTTGACCCCTGCCCTCACCCCTCTCTTGGCTCCCCTGTGCCCCGTTCCGCCCCCACAGAGAAAGACAAGTGCTTTGCCCCCTACCCCGCCTTGCCCAGAGCCCGCGGGCGGCAGGACACTCACGTTGAAGGCCTTCATCTCCACTTTGCTGATGCAGCGCCCATTCATGCAGGCCTTGCCCTGGCCGCAGGTGGTGCCGTCTGCCCAGGGGAAGTGCTTGGTCTGGCACATGAACTGCCCGTTGATCTTCCCTGTGCACCACAGGGAGGAACAGGGCGGGTGCAGGTTGGGGCAGTGGCGGGAGTCTGGCCCGAAGGTCAGCTGGCACTGCCGGTCCACGTCATAGTTGCTGCCCGGGAAGGGGGCCGGCAGGTGCAGGGGCTCACGAGGCTTGTCCAGGAGGCAGTGACCTGTGGGGAGGGAGGAGGTTGGTACAGGAGGGGCCAAGGCATCACAGACACAGACGGACAGACGGGGGCAGAACTGGCTCGGGGTACGTGGTGTCGGGCCCTCCCTCACCCGCTTGGCGAGGGGCCAGCTGGGACAGGACCACTCTGCGGGGCGGGGGTGGAAATCATCCCCAGACCAGCGTGGGCAGCAGAATGTGCCTGGGCAGTGATGTCCCCTCGTTGGGCCAGGGCAGGGAGCCTGGTACCCTAGGGGCTGGCTTTGCTCCAGCCTGACTGGCAGGGCCTGGCCAAGGGCTGCTGGGCCCAGGGTGTTGGGGGCAGGTCTCAGTCCCATTTTTAGTGCACAGCTGTTTGCCCCACAAACCAGGATCCCTGCCGGCGTGGGCTGGTCAAGGGTCTGAGAGGTGAGGGGGGGCTGAACGATGGCCCCATAGGGATAGCATGGGGCTGAGACAGCAGGGGGCTGCAGTCAGGATTCAGGGGCACCAGCAGAGCTGCCCAGTCCCTGCCCACACTGTGCCCGGCTCTGGCCAGCCAAGAGGGGTCCTTACCATGGCCGTTGTCCAAGAAATCTGTGATGAAGCGGGCGCTGCAGGGTGACCACAGCTGGTCAGGGTCCACGTAGGACATCACCGGGGCCATCATGTGGCGGGTGCTGCCGGAGCGGGCGTTCAGGTCCTCGCAGGCCTTGGCGTTGTCATGGAGCATGTTGAACACGTGGCCTGGGAGGGGGGAGATGAGACCAGGTCAGCGTGTGGCACAGGGATCTGGCCTGTGGGGGCTGCCACGGGGAGGGCAGGAGAGGGGGCCCCAGCGCTGGGGGGGGGCACTGGGCAGTGGGGGCTCTGTAGAGGGAATCAAGCAGGTGAGCCTGATGATACTGGGACTCCGATCTCACGATCTGTGCAGGGGAGGGGGAAGTGGAGTGGGGGCGGTGGGGGGAGATGGGGGTGGGTGGGAGTGGAGATGGGGCAGCTGAGCCTGGCCGTGCTGGACTCTGATTCTGTGCCTGGCAGGGCTCTGGGCTCTTGCTGCCTCGTGATGCCCGGCCCTGCCCCACCCCTGGCCGGCAGCACTTACCAAGTTCATGGGCCGCGGTGAAGGCCGACTGCAGTCCGTCGTCCTCCACGATGGAGCAGCTGCGGTTGGGGTCGCAGACGGTGCCCACATCCGCCATGCCCAGCGTGTCGCAGGTGGAGATGCCACACAGGTTCTGCCGAAGAGAGGAGACGCTAGGGGGCATGCAGGGCATTGGGATGTGGGGGGGGCCTGCCGGGCAGTCCCAGCCCTTGGGCCTGAGGCTCTCATGCTGATCTCTCATGCCAGTGGGGCCAGCCCCACCTCCCCTAGCTGTGAGCTAATTCGAGGTACCCAGAGCTAGTGCTGGATTGGCCAGGCAGCCCCTCCATGGGCCCTGTGCCCCAATAGGGGTCTGTCCCCCATCTGAGCCTCTCATCCCCAGATACCCACTGCTAGCACTGACATGGCTGATGTGATTTGGGCGCCCCAGAGCCCACATGGCTGGAGACAAGGGAAAGGCGCTGCACTGGGGGTGGGGCTGTACTGGGGGGCACCGTACCTGCCGGGTAAAGAAGATGGCCGTGTCAAAATGCTCCGAATCCGCGTCGTCCGGCTTGTTGAGCCCTTTCTGCCACTGGCAGAAGTTGCGCAGCATCTGGGCAGCGTTGGCCGTGACCTGCAGCCCGTCCTCGTCGGGCCCCAGCACCACCAGCCGCGTCACCACCAGGGTCACTGGGTTCCGCACGCTCGGGTGGCGGAAGAACTTGGCGGCCGCGGCCATGACGGTCAGCAGGTAGCGCTTGAGGCCTGCGCCGTGGAACTGGGCCATGTGCTCGTCCGCCACCACCAGCGTCTCCACGTAGCGTGGCACCGAGGCAAACCGCTGTGGGGAGGGAGACGGTCTGAGATGGGGGGGGGCACTCGAGCAGCCTGCCTCGTGGCGGGTTTTTCAGGGTCATATGCAGGCCCCCGGCCTTTGCCCAGGATCCAGGCTCTGCCCCGGGCTGGTCCTGGTTCATTCTCTTGGGGTTCGGGGGCTAGGACCAGTCACCATCTCAGCCTGGGGAGCAGGAGGGACTCAGACAGACTCTGAAGCGTGAGTGTGCTCAGCTCCATTTAATGAAGGGAGAAACTGAGGTACGGAATAGAAAAGGGACTTGCCCAGGGTCATAATGTCTGTGCAGAGCTGGGAATAGCACCCAATCCCCTCACCTCCTCCCCTGCTCTGACCACTAGACCTCACTTCTCTTCCAGAGCTGGGAACAGGCACCCTGACTCCAGCCCCTGCTCCTCAGTCAGCCCCAACCAGAGACTCAATGTGAACTCTGAGGCTGGCCCAGGGGCCTCCACAGGGACAGGAAAAGCTGGAGTTTTCAGCTCCTCTAGCGCCAGGTGATGGGCCGGGAGCAACTGGGAACCTGTGCCCACCTGCCTGCCCCCGGGGCAGCTCCAGCAGTTGTCGGGGTGGGGGGAAGCAGCTGTTTCCATGGCAGTGAGCCACCCTCCCAGCTGGATTGGGAGGCAAATGGCGAAGTCAGAAATAAACAAGTGACCCAATGAGGGGGTGGGGAGTTGGCTGGCTTAGGGTGGGGACAGGGCTTCCCACAACAGCCTGCCCCTGCTACAGGGATGGCAAATAGCTAGGATCCCCCCTCCCCCCCAGGGACAGGAAACGAATCGGGAATCTTACAGTTGCCAACCCTCCAGGACTGTCCTGGAGTCTCCAGGCATTAAAGATTAATCAGTAATTGGAGATTATGTCATGGGATGAAACCTCCAGGAATATGTCCAACCAAATCTGGCAACCCCAGCCAGGATCCCCCACCCCACCGTCACCCTGGGACGGGAAGCTAACCAGGATCCTTACCTCCACCCTCCAGCAGGGAAGGGAAGTAGCCGGGATCCCCCTCGCACCACCCCCAGGCAGGGACGGGAAGTAGCCGGGATCGCCCCCACCCGCCCCCGCAGGGACGGGAACTAGCCGGGATCCCCCCCCACCCGCCCCCGCAGGGACGGGAACTAGCCGGGATTCCCCCTCCCTCAGACAGGGATGGGAACTAGCCAGGATTCCCCCTCCCTCAGACAGGGATGGGAACTAGC
>ML677399.1:5892152-5940176 GCA_007922305.1 Dermatemys mawii | reverse complement strand
CCCCACCCCCAGGCAGGGACAGGCACTAGCCGGGATCCCCCACCCCCAGGCAGGGACAGGCACTAGCCGGGATCCCCCACCCCCAGGCAGGGACAGGCACTAGCCGGGATCCCCCATCCCCAGGTAAGGGCGAGAAACTAGCTGGGATTGCCACATTCCAGGATTCCCCCAGCAGCAGGAGCAGGACTAGGGCACCAGGCCAAAAACAACAGGCCGGGGAGGAGGAACCCTCGTCTGGGGAGCACGGCCAGGGAAGGCGGGCCAGCCCTGTCCGCCGGTGAGGCCCCCGCCCCGCCCCTTGCGGATGGTACCAGCAGTCACCCCTACCTTTGCTCTCCTCGAGGACCCTGCGGTGGTACCGGGCTCCCTTCCGCTGGCTGGCGCTGTGCCCGGAGCCCGGGCGCCCACAGAACACATGGTGCCATTGGCTTTCTCGGGTATCTTCTTCCTGAGGATGTGGGCACCGGCTCCGTCCACCCCATTGGGTGCCCCCCCATCCAGAGGCTGCACGTGGTACTCCGTGCCGTGGTACTGCAGCACCCCCAGCAATGACACCCCGTCATAGTTCACTGCGGCGACGGAGTCTGGGTCGGAGTTCACCGTGCCGGTGTAGTAACTCCCCGGCTCGGTCACCCCTTCAACGGCAGCTGGCTGCCCGCTCCTGCCCAGGTACTGCACGGTCAGCCCCTCCGCCAGGAAGCTGGGGTCCCTCTCCAGGTCCAGAACCAGGTCTCCCTCCAAGGCGCGGATGCGATAGAGGAGTCGCTGGCTGGAGCTGCCGTCCAGCCCCTCCCCAGACACGCCCGCCTCAGCTTCGCCTGCCAGGCGCTCCGGAAACACGATTTCCTCCCTGTAGCCGCTGGCACCGGCTCCTTCCCCCGATGCCAGCATGAGGTGGCAGCAGGCAGCAATGAGGAGGGGCAGCGTTGTACAGAGCGGGCTTCCCATGGGGGCAGAAGGGTAGACGGGGAACAAAATACAATCACAAAAGCTCTGGGCTGTTACACTGCCCGGGGGAGGCCCTGGGCCTTTCTCTTAACTAGCAACAAGGATCGGGGACCCGGGCTCTGGAAATCCACTCCGTCAACCGCTCTCAGCAGCACCTGGCACGGGGCAGCGCCTATCAGTGGCTCCTAGATGAGCCAGCCATTGGCAAGCGGGTGGCGCGCTCAGAGAGGTTCGTGGCAGATGCTGACCCGGAGGCAGAGAAGGAGTGCGCTGGCTGGCTGGCCGGCTCCTCAAATACTTTATAAAACGTCTTCTCAGCTCTTTTGTTTCGCGTCCCAGCCCTTCCACTGAATATCCCTTCAGCAAACTGCAGGGCGGGCTGGATCCTGGTTGAATCTGCAGAGTCTCAGCAGGACAGGACGGGCTCTGATTTGCAAATCTTGGTGAGGAAAAAAAAAATAGAGAGGTTTTTTTTCTTTTTCTTTTTGCAAAGAAATAGAAGGAAAAGTGCCCACTGAGAAGATGTCAAGTTATTCCCTCTAGAAACCGTCTCCCAGTCCGCAGCCCTCTCTGCAAATCCCTGCAAATTTGAGATTAGACTTTCTCTCTTTCTTTCTTTCTCTCTTTCTTTCTCTCTCTCTCTCTCTGCTGAGTTTCTCTGGCTGCTCATCTGCGCGCTAGCCCCTTTTAACAGCTGTCTCCCGAGAGCAGCTGAGCCCCCATTGGCTGTCACATCCCATGGAGCTGAGTACACGTTTTTGCAATCTCTTTGGTTGCTTGACGCAATTGCCCCTGTCAGAGCTTGGTCCTTTTATTTTTGTTGTTATTTTTGTTTTAAATTCAAAATAAAGGAAATTGGGAGGGGGGGTTGGAGGTAGGAAGAAGAAACGGCTGGCGGCCGGCCCAGTCTTCCGGCATGAAGTTGGCACGTTGCCCCGTTTGCTGAGTTTTTTCTACAGTTTGTAGCTTTGTTTGAGGAGGATTTCTCCCCCCCTGCTCTCTCTCTCTCTCTCTCGTTCCCCCTCCATGAGAAGAGAGGCTGGATACTGCGGTGATGGGTGCCCTGCCCAGGACACGCAGCCAGTTGGCTCCAGAGCCCGTGGGCTCGGAGCCTCCTCGAGACAAATCCAGGTTGGCCCTACCAGCCTCAGACTTTCAGAAATCATGAGTCAGGCCACAGAAAATCATGACACTGCAAGAAATAATCTCCTAACAGTTGGATTCTTTCCTCTGCCTCCTGCTTCATGCCCCTGGTCCTCTCTGCAGTCAGAAGGGCTGGAAAGTGACTCTTACTTTAATCCCAAATCACGTGACTCCTGCAGCTGGGGCTTAAAGAAAAGCACCAAGTATCGCCAGAGTCCCATGGAGACCAGGAGTGTTGGTGGCCTCAATTTCCTGCGCTCCCAGCACTCCTGTTGACTGTACTGTGTCAGGACAGGGAGGAGTCTCTGGGAGAGCCAAACTCCCTGTCTGACCCAGGCCAGTCCCTGCCCTCGTCTGCCACACTTTCCTCCTCTGCACAGCCCCGCACTTGGCACGGAGCAGGGCTTTTCATCCAGAGATCTCAGAGCCCTTCCTGAAGGTGGGGCAGTGTCACCACCATCGTTGGAGAGGTGGGGAAACTGAGGCCTGGAGAGGGGAAGTGACCTACACAAGGGTGCAGAGGAATATAACCCAGGAGTCCTGGCTCCCAGGCCGGGCCTCCATCCCAGCAGCTGGGGGGCTGAGTTCAGGAGCATGTGCAGAGCTCTGAGCGGGAGCTGGGCACCGTAGAGCGGTGTCAGGCGGAGGCTGGCGGAGCTAGGAATACAGGAAGGGGCCAGCAGAGCCGGCTTGGGCAAGGGCAGACCGGATGCCTGGGGCTGTGCCGTAGGCCCTTTGCCACCTGTCTTTTGCCATCGCTGCCCCATGGGAGACCAACACGGATAGAGGGCGTTTGGGGCAAGGCCCCATGGAATTGGGCTGGGTGAGGACCGGGGGCAGGGAGAACAGGAGAGGGCCGGCTTCAAAGCAACCTGCCAGCGCTCTGAGGGAGATGGCCCGGCAGCCTGGGCTCCCCGTGGTCCATCCCTCACAGCCTGCCCCAGACACTCCACATGCGCTCGGGTCCCTGGGGCTGAAGCTGGCTTGTCTGTGACCTCCTCTGTTCCAGGGGGCTGCAGTGGGGCCTGACAGGTCAGAGAGGGGCCGTCTCCTGAGGGCACCATGCCCAGGGGGAGTGTGGGCCCGCCGAGCTCAGCGCGGGCTGGGGGCGAATTCCCTCCGTAAGGGAGGAGATTTGGGCCGGACCCTGCAATTACAGCCCAGCAGCCTCTCCCTGCTGGCCTCCCTTCCCCACCCCCTCTCTTGCCCCCTTTACCCCCGGCCTGCGCCGAGGCTCTGGGACCATGCAGCTGTGGCCGAGGGCTGCTGGCGCCGAGTCTTCCTTCGCCTTTTGCAGCCTTTGCTTTTTCATTGACTCCCCCCACCCCCCCCCATACACACAACTTCTCCCTCCTGCTCTTGGCTTTTAATTTTCCCTTTGATCTTCCCCTGCAGCCCCACCAAACGAGGGCCTTCGTTCTCCTTCGTTCCCTCGTCCCCCTCCCCCTCACATCTGCTTTCCCTGCTCTGCGGCGCTACCCAGTCTGAAGCTCCTCTCCTCCCCCGGCCCGGCGGTGCACTCAGCCCAGAAGACGAAAGGCAGACATGGCTCCAGCCCGCGTCCCTCCCAGCCGCGCCAGAGCCTCCCAGCTGCTCTGGCCGGCGGGTTAGCTGCATGCCCTACCCTTGCATTTCTAGGAAAGGCCGGTCATACCCCTCCCTGCCGTGCCTCAGTTTCCCACCTTGCAGGTTGAAATTCCACCTCACCCCTCCACTGCGCCCCAAAGTTTGTTGTCCAAACTCAGGGGCACTCCATCCTCTAGGGGTCCATTCAGGTGGGTTGCAATGGCTGCTTTGCTATCACCGCCACTTTTCCCCACTGCCTCATCCCGGTCCCCCAGTTACACGGCCACTGCCATCTCACCCAGCTATCAGCAGCCACAGCTCTTGGGTGGGCTGGGTAGAGCCCGCCCCTCACGCTGCCCTGTCCTGAGGCTCCACTGCCAGTCATAGAATATCAGGGTTGGAAGGGACCTCAGGAGGTATCTAGTCCAACCCCTTGCTCAAAGCAGAACCAACCCCAACTAAATAATCCAACAGATTGTTGCCCCAGATCTCTAAACAGCCCCCTCAAGGACTGAACTCACTACCCTGCGTTTAGCAGGCCAATGTTCAAACCACTGAGCTATTCCTTCCCCTTCCCTGTCTTCTCTGTCCCCACACAGCATCCCTGTCTCCAGGCTCCGTCTACACTTAAACCACTGCAGCCGTACCATCAACCTACCTTCCCTTGACCTAGCTACTGCCTCTCAGAGCCCCTGCCAAGAGTTTTAGGTGTACACATCCCTGCAACTCAGCCCCCCCAGACCAGTTTATCAGAGTAGGTCTACACTTAAAATGCTACAGTGCTGCAGTGTAGACACTACCTATGCCAACAGGGAAAGTAGCCCATCTCTCTGAGAGATGCTAGCTAGGCTGATGGAAGAATTCTTCCATGGACTTGTGCTGTCTACATGGGGGACTAGGTCAGTATAGTTATATCCTCAGGAGTGTGGATTTTTCACACCCTTAGATACACTGATGTAAATTTCTAGCATAGACCAGACCTCGGTGATTGTGTTTTTAGGGGTCGCTGACTACTCAGCTTTGCTTTTAAACACTCAAACCCACAACCCAACCCTCCCACTCACTAGCCCACATTAGCAGGAAGACATAATCATGGTGACCCAACAGTGAGGGCATAGTAAGAACCATGCTGCTGCCCTTTAGTTGTACAATAGGGATACACAACATTTCATTACACCTGTATCCATGGCTTAAGAGAATTTGAACCCAAAACAGCCAGCATTGAGCACCATGGCAAAGGAGGCGGGTCTATGCAAATAAGGTCGGCTCATGAGACCTTTTCCTCTGGCTCATCAATAGATGGCGTGAGAGAGCTCGTTCAGGCCACTGGCTTACAGGTGTCCGATGCATAGTACCCGGTGGGTATGTCTACAGTGCAATGGCAAACCCAAGGCTGGCCGGGGCCAGCTGACTTGGGCTCGGGGGTGGGGGCTTGGGCTAAGGGATTATTTCATTGCAGATATTCGTAGTGTTCCAGCGCCCGTGCTTCACACTAAGCCAGAACATTGACACGGCAATTAAACAGTCCATTAGCCCAAGCCCCACGAGCCCGAGTGAGCTGGTGTTTCACTGCTGTGTAGACATACCTTGAGAGCTCCCCGCTCCGGGTCTCAGGCTCACGCCTTCCCTTCACCGGGCTGGGAGCCTTGATTCACTGACTCTCCGCCCCGGCCCTGGGCTACAGCCCCCCATGGTTACCCAGCAGGCCCGATAGGGTTCAGCCCCTATCTGGAGCTCTGCCCAGAGGGACCCCACCCAGACTTCAGGGCAGGGTCTGAACCGTGGGAACCTGTCCTCGCATGAGAGATGGGATTGAAACAGTCCGACTGCACATGCCTCACCTAATGGCTCAGGCAGGCCTGGCCTCCCACCAGCCAAGCCGCTCCCCAACAGCCCCTGCCGGACAGCTCACGGGAGTGTCTGTGACTTCTGACCCCTCTGAAGTGTCTGACCCTGCCCCCACTCCTGGGGAAATGCGTCCGGCAGGTCTAGGAGGGGCGAGTAGGGAATCAAATGAACGTCTCTCTCTCCAGTTTCCCCACGTGCGGCCAGGAGATGTGTCAGTCCCCGCCCAGGTGCACGGCAGAGCAGTACAGGCAGCTTCAAACCTGTCACAGCTGCATGGGGAGTGAATTGTGTGTGTTGTCGCTGTTTGTATGGGGTTTTGCGTGTGTGTGGTTGTGAATATAAGGAAGGTGTGTGTGTGTGTGTGTATGTGTGTGTGTAGGGAGTAGGAGTTGTGTGTGAGAAATGGTTTATGCGCCTGTCTGTGATGGCTGGAGTTGTGTGTGGTGGTTGTGTGTGGAGGGAAGTGTGTGTGTGTGGGGGGTAGGAGATATAGCGGGTTGTGTGCACACGTGTGCGGGAAAGGGTTTGTGGGGGGGCAGGGAAGTGTTTGTGTGTGTGTGCGGGAGAGGGTGATGTCCCTACAGACAGGATCCTGGCCCTTCTAGTTCTCACCTGGGGCAGGTGAGTGGCCGTGGGCTGTTCCCTGAAGTTCACAGTTCTAGTCCCAGGGGTTGGGGGGTATTTTGTGACAATAGCTGGTCCCATGGCAAGGCTGGCAGCGAGTGGCCGTGGGCTGTTCCCTGAAGTTCACAGTTCTAGTCCCAGGGGTTGGGGGGTATTTTGTGACAATAGCTGGTCCCATGGCAAGGCTGGCAGCATGGACCGTGGCTCTGCTCTGGTGCCGGGGGAACCCCTCGGGTATGTGTATACGGCAGTCAGGCTCCTGTGCCATCCCGTGCCAGCTGACTCGGACTCAGGGGCTGTTTAATTGCAGTGTAGCTGTTCGGGCTGGGTTCCAGGACCCTGCGAGGGGGGTTGGGTCCCAAACCTCTGCACTGTAATTAAACAGCCCCGTAGCCCGAGTCAGCTGGCACAGACCGGCGCAGGTGTCGGACTATGGGGCAGATGGACCCTAGGGGCGGAGCCGGGTGCTGCGGCAGGAAGGCCGGTTCCGCTCCCAGCAAGGCTGGCTGATCGCTGGTGGCTGGCCGCCAGGCATCGCTTCCGCCCCTCCCCACATTGTTGCCTCTTGCTCCATGGAAGGGCAGACGGGAAAGCGTGACTCAGTCGTGGGAGCGGACGGGCCCAGCACCTGAGCCCTGACCCACACCAATGAGTCCGGCCCTGTGGGAGAGGGTCAGGAGCCGCAGATCCTTTTACTCATGGGAAAAACTCCCTGCCCAGCTGTTATCAGTGAATCACAGAAGATTAGGGTTGGAAGAGACCTCAGGAGGTCATCTAGTCCAAACCCCTGCTCAAAGCAGGACCAACACCTAGTAAATCATCCCAGCCAGGGCTTTGTCAAGCTGGGCCTTTAAAACCTCTAAGAAAGGAGATTCCACCATCTCCCTAAGTAATTCATTCCAGTGCTTCACCACCTCCTAGTGAAATAGTGTTTCCTAATATCAAATATTTGGCCAGATCTCCCACGTCCCAGGGAGCAGGTCAGTTCTTCGCCCACGGGTAGCGGTGCGGAGGGGACACTCCAGTAACACACCGAGTGCATCAGTTATTCCAGACCAGTCCCCGATTCACCATGCCGCAAAGCCATGGGAATAGAACCCAGGAGTCCTGACGCTCAGCCCCCCACCCCGCTCTAAACATTAGACCACACTACCCGCCCAAAGCCATAGGACTGACACTCAGCCCCCCGCTCTAAACATTAGACCACACTACCCGCCCAAAGCCATAGGACTGACACTCAGCCCCACTGCTCTAAACATTAGATCACACTACCCGCCCAAAGCCATAGGACCTGGATCCTGACTCCAAGCACTAACAGCTGTCCTGCTTCCCCTCTCTTGGGCCACAGGAGGTGTGAGCTGGACAGACCCGCTAACCTCGCCCCTCCATGGGTAGAAGGAAGCATTTTTCCTTCCAGTAGTTCCAGAAAACTTGGCGTAAGAGCTGCCTGTGGGATAGGCTGTGTCCTTGGTGCTGAGCGTCCAGTGCTGCCATGCTGCATACTAGACACAGCCCTGAGCCCACAACTACTTGCTGCCTTGCAGGAGCTGGGTCTGCAGATGGGCCTGTCTATCCATCTATCCCCATACACCCACCATCTGTCTATCTTCATAACCCGTATCGAACCAGGCATCCGTGGCACCACACCCCCTTTATTGTAGAGTCAGGCATGACACCTACCGCAGTGGATCTGGAGGCTTTGCAACCTGGCCCTGCCCTGGGATCTGCATTTTGCTGAAGGCCCCCATCTCTCTAGGACAGGTTGAACAGAGTCCTTGCTCTGACTTCAGGACAGGCTGGCAAGGCGCCATCGAAAGGCTGAATGGTGGGGGGCAGTGTGTGTGGCCAGTTCCAGGCCCTGTCAGCGTGGCGGAGTCTCAGCGAGGCAGAGCAGAGCAGGCCGCGTGGGTCCAGGGCAGGCCAGCTCCAGGCTCAGCTGCTGGTCATCCAGCCCATGGTGCATTGGGCCTGGCTGATGCCGAGACCCCTCCACAGATCATGGGCCATGGGGAAGCTGCTGTGATGATGCCCAGAGCCTGCTGGGCTGGGGCGCTGGTGTCAGGTGCTTTCAGTGACCAGGCCCCTGGCTGGGGATCAAGCCTAACCCTAACCCTAGACACATGAGAGGACTGGACCAAAAGAAATCTGAGAAGGTTCAACAAGGACAAGTGCAGAGTCCTGCACTTAGGATGGAAGAATCCCATGCACTGCTACAGACTAGGGACCGATTGGCTAGGCAGCAGTTCTACGGAAAAGGACCTAAGGGTTACAGTGGATGAGAAGCTGGCTACGAGTCAACAGTGTGCCCTTGTTGCCAAGAAGGCTAATGGCATTTTGGGTTGTATAAGTAGGGGCATTGCCAGCAGATTGAGAGACATGATCATTCCCCTCTATTCGGCATTGGTAAGGCCTCATCTGGAGTACTGTGTCCAGTTTTGGGCCCCTCACTAAAAGAAGGATGTGGAAAAATTGGAAAGAGTCCAGAAGAGGGCAACAAAAAATGATTAGGGGGCTGGAGCACATGACTTATGAGGAGAAGCTGAGGAAACTGGGATTGTTTAGTCTACAGAAGAGAAGACTGAGGGGAGATTTGATAGCTGCTTTCAAGTACCTGAAGGAGGTTCCAAAGAGGATGGATCTAGACTGTTCTCAGTGGTGGCAGATGACAGAACAAGGAGTAACGGTCTCAAGTTGCAGTGGAGGAGGTCTAGGTTGGATATTTGGAAACACTATTTCACTCGGAGGGTGGTGAAACACTGGAATGGGTTACCTAAAGAGGTGGTGGAATCTCGTTCCTTAGAGGTTTTTAAAGTCAAGCTTGACAAAGCCCTGGCTGGGATGATTTAGGTGGGGTTGGTTCTGCTTTGAGCAGGGGGTTGGACTAGATACCTCCTGAGGTCCCTTCCAACCCGGATATTCTATGATTCTATGTGGCGGCTGGGTTCTCCCCTCTCCCAGGGCTCAGTGCATGAGGCATCACATTGGCCAGGCTCCTGAATGGCCACCGGGGCAGATCGAGGGCAACACAGGCAAGGGGGAGATGGTCAAGAGATGAAGATGGGGCCGATCATATCACCCTGCTCAGCGCAGGGGAGGGACGCACCGATTCGACCTGCTTTCAGGGCCTGTGATTGCCCCCCGCACCCCAGGGTGACTCCAAACTGGCTCAGCCTTAGGCATTTCGACCTCCATCTCAGCTTGCCAGCTGGCTCCTCTGTCTGGCTTCTTCTGGCCTGGCCTGGCCTGCAGAGCAGTGCCTCCCTGCAGGGGCAGCTGGAGGGAAGGGCTCCTTGCTGGGGGAGGTGCTGAGTGTGCGGCCCCAGAGCCCAGAGCCCCCAGGGCTTCTGCGTGTCCACAGGCCTCGCTCAATCCAGCTACCACATGCTTATTTAATTACCGCCAGCAATGCCTCGAGCAGGCCAAGAACAATAGAGCCAGCCTCAGCAGCGCTGCAGCCCGTGATATATTAGCCAGGGCAGTCAAGCATGCACCGGGCCGCAGAAATCCCGGCACGGGAACTGTAAATCCTTCTTCTGCCCGGGGGAGGGGACGGTGCAGAATGGAGACTGATGCTGCGCGGGGTCCTGGGTGCTGTCGGCATGGAACAGTGACTCCAGGAAACAGACTCCTGCAGGCTGAGGGGCAGGGGACTTACCTTTCTCCTGCTGGGGAATGCTCCTGGGACAAGCCAGGTGAGCAGGGGCTGGATGCGGGGGGGGGAAGCACTACTCGGAGGCTGCAGGGAGGTGAGGACTGGAGGCAGGCCCCAGCCCGCGTGAAGTGGAGCCCTAAGACCCAGCACCTCCCAGTGCCACGGATCCCGTCTGGATGGCACTGGCACCCAGATGACTGGCACCGTGCCCATCCCAGCACAGACTGCTCCCGGCCTAGCTCAGAGGAGCCGGTCCTGCGCCCATCCTTGTTCCAGAGTCCTGGCCGGGACTTGCCTGAGACAAAGAGGAGCTAAAGTTCAGCTCCCAGACCCAGATTTGGGCCCCCGAAGAGCCAGCTGGTTCCCAGGCTCTGAGCGCCCACGCCTTCCCTTGGGTCCCTGGAAACTGAGGTGCTCAGCACCCCTGGAAACCACCCTTTACTGAGGTGTTTAAATGCAGGTGGAGGAGGCACCGAACCCCCCGCCTCCGCCCCCGAGGCTGTGTGCTCCCCCAGAATCGTAGGGCCAGGATTAGCGATCAGTGCTGACCGCTCAGAACATGGGCTGGGTCCAACACCAGTCCCAGTGTGTCTGTCCTGAGTAAAGGGGCCTGGGAACAGCCATCAGGTGTTACATTGTTGCTACTAATGTTCTAGTCTGCAGCTGACTGATGACTCTATGTCAGTTTCACACAGGGGCTAGTTTGTGCCCCACAGCCCCTGCCAAGTGACTGACTCACTCAGGCTGTTTGGGGAGCTAGCCCCTGTCCCTGGGAGACCCCCTGCTGCATTTTACAACAGCCAGTCATTGCTAATGGAGTCCAAGAAGATTCTCGCTGCTTCCACAACTCCGCGCCGCCCAGCTGTAGGGCCCTGGAAGCCCCTTCTGCCATCTGGGTTCAGTGGGCTGGGCTCGGCTCTCGCAGGGAACAGGCTCTGTTCTCAGATGTCTTCTGTGAAGGGCAGGAAGCTGAGAGCTTGTGGGAGGTGGGGACAGCGACTGACCCTCCCAGCTGCAAGCCCAACCTGCCCTTCAGCTGGGCTGGAGTCCTGCGGACAGGCAACAGGGCTGAGCCCCACGGCCATGCTCCCTGTGGTGACTATCAGCTCAGTGCTTGCTTGGCCAAGAGATCTGGGCTTTATTCCTGGCTCTGCCCTGAGCTCTGTCCCTCCCTGCCTCCATTTCCCCTCCCGCCCTGGGTCTGTTAGACTGAGAGCTTTTTGGGGCAGGGATGTCTGTCACTCTGCGTCTGGGCATCCCCTGGCACGCTGGAGCTGGGTCAGCGGCTGCGCAGTGCCCAGCATGATGGGGCTCTGCGCGGCAATGGGGCCCTGAACTGGATACAGTCCCCCATCTTGTAAACATGACTCATGTTCTTGAGTCCCTTCTAGATCAGTGCTCAGGATATCGAGTAGCATTGGGCTGGAACAGAACCTCACTGGAAACCACCCCCCGGCAGGGCCAGGATCCCCCACTCACACTTACTGTTTGAGAAGATCCTGCACTTAGCCTGTTTTTAGTGCATTGATGAGGGGCTGTGCTGATTTTGTACAGTGTTAACTTGTTAATTATAATGTCACGTGGAACTGTGTCAAACGCCTGACGACTTTCTGCCAGCACGGTTAACTGTCACCCAAACTTGTCATCCCAGCAAGCAAAACTCTCCCTGTTATTGAAGAGGCCTATCTCCCACATTAGTATTAATTATGCAGCTGTCCTTTCCATATGTGCAAGGAAGAATGGCCCAGTGGTTAGGGTGCCAGCCTGTGATTTGGGGGAGCCAGGTTCAGTCTGACTCCCTTTGTCACTTAACCCCAGTTTCCCACTCGTACAGTGGGGTTCAGAGCCCTGCCCTGCCTCACCCGCGCTCTAAGGAGAAACAACACCAATGACTGTGAAGCGCTTTAAGCATTACTGATGACAAGCACCGTATCATAGCTAGGAACCCTATTATCCACACTGCACTAGCCACCAACAGTCTCCCAGCCTTGTACCAAAGCCACGTGTGAAACAATCTCACAGGAACTCTCTGGCTACACTGGGACTAGAACCAGTCGGCTCCAACTTTTGGCCCACACACCTTCCTGATGCCATGGCTAGACCCTGGGAGGCCCGACTCCCACTCTCCTAGCCTCTAGTTATGCAGCTGGACTGGGCAGGACACTGGACACCAGACCTAGGGAATTGATACAAGGCAATTGGATTATTATTATTGCCTTAAAATGGTACCTACAAGCCAGGCTGGGAACCCCATGCAGCACAGCTGATGCCCCTCAATGCCACTCGTAGCCCCACACCCTGCTGGCCCAGACAGGGGCCAAGCACAGCTCCTCCGATGCGCCTCGGTCTTGACCTAGCACACAGCAGGGGCTCTCTCTGGAGCAGAGCGGCATTGGGCAATGGGACCAGGCTGGGCGCTGGTGTGACCGGGGGGAGGGGGACTTTGCAGAGTCACTCCCAACTCGTTGCACCGGTGAGCTGGGCACGAAGGCTGGTCCGCAGGAGACACTCAGCTCCTGCCTCAGGATGCATGAGCAATGAGCAGGGTCTGTCCTTCCTGCTCCCTTCCCATCACTCGCTGGGTCACAGCCCAGGCGAATCACTGCCAGGCCGAGGCTGTGGGGCAACCTCTCCCAGCCCTGCCCTAGGGGCCATGAGCAGCTCCCCTCCTGGCCCCCGCCCCGCCCGGCCGGCCCAGGGACAAGCTGGAGGGAGGAAGCCCCGGAGCGGAGCTGGAAGCTGGGAATTTCCTGCTAGTGAGTTGGTTTCCTCATCCTCTCCCATAACCGGGCCTGAGCCGCCTCTGACCTTGGGGAGTTGTCAGCAGGGCGGATGCCCTGTGGAAACTGATGGATAACGCCCCCTCCTCCCATCCCCTGCCCCTCACCCCTCCTGCTCCCCGATTCCCACCCTTCCTGCTCCCACCCCTCCTACTCCCCACCACTCTGCTCCCCACCCCCTCCACTCCTTCCTGCCCCTACTCCTCAGCTCTCCTACTCCCCACTCCCCTGCCCTCTCGTTTCACCCTTTCCACCTCTCGCTGCCCCTCACCCCCAGCCCTCCTGCTCCCCTGCCCGCTTACTCCTTTGCCCCCTCCATCTCACCCCCCCGCTGTCACTGCAGAGCATGGCTGAGGACTCCAGACTGTGATTGCCCCGTGCCTAAGGTCTCCAGGACAGTCCAGCCGTCAGAGCCAAGCTGGGTGCGGGTCCCTCTGGCTGCCCCCTCCCCCGTTGAGCATGGGGGGGTCAGAGGGCACTGGCAGTACTGCTGGAGAAGAGGGGACCCTACAGGCCCCCATGGCTACCCCAGCAATGAGGAGAGGCAGCAGGGGGCTTGGCCGTGCCTGGCTGTGGGCTCTCACAGGTTGAGATCCCGAGGAGCCAGCGCTCAGCAGCGGGCGGGGAAAGGGGGAAATGAGGCCGTGTTGGGAGGAGAAGTCTCTGCACCCGGGGCCAGGAAAGGACAAACAAACCCCTGTCACAGAATGAGAACAAAGGAGGGTGACGAGCACCCACAACAAAGGGCCTCAGTGCTCCTGGCACCATGGGGCCACTAAGCCATTGGCGCTGCCCCCCGGGCAGGGCCGGCAAACACCCGCCCTGCTTCCAGCTGGCATGCCAAAGACGCTGGGACCCTGACAACCACTGTGTCCCCTGGACTGCACCAGACCAGAACAGAGCCCTGCTGCCCCATCTCCCCCTCCTGCCCCAGAGCAGAGCCCCCCACCCCATCTCCCCCTCCTGCCCCAGAGCAGCGCCCCCCGCCCCATCTCCCCCTCCTGCCCCACAGGAGACCCTGGTGGATCCCCATTGTGTCCCAGCTGCCTCCTCCCTCAGGGTCCTGCCTGAGCCTGCATCTCAGGCTTCTCCTTTGCTGGGAGCCAGCAGCTGGGTGGCTGTTTGGGCCTCTCCTCAGCAGAGGGTGGCAGGACTGCCGCCCCAGAACCCCAACCCAGCCCCCTACTCTTGATACTGGGCCCAGGGGGGTTTCCCCAGGGACACTCCCTGGCCAGCAGCTGGCGCCTGGTCAGGCTGGTCTCTGGCTGCCAGGGCTGGGAGAAGCTACCAGGGGACAGGCCTTATGGGTCTGTGCCCAGTGCCACTACCCCTTCACCTCACAGCTCCTGGGGCCCAGCCCCATAGAATCCAGACCTCTCGCTACGGGGTGTGGAGTCAAAGGGTCCCTGGTACCTGTTATTGCTAGGGCACCTGGCGACCAGGGGCAGTACTCAGCATCGCACAGGGCTCAGCAAAGTCCCACTAGTGCCCCATGGCGTGGCAAGTTCTCTCAGCACAATGCCCCCTGCCAGCCTCCTGTCAGCAGCGTTATCATCAGCAAATCACCAAACAAAGTCCAGTCCCTCAGCCCCCACTTTGTCCTAGGCGTTCACGGCCTCCCTACCAGGGGTCTCTGGTCATCCTGCTTTGGGCAGATTCCTAGGCCCAGCCTCTCCCCTCTCAGCCAGTCCTCACTCAGTAGCTGAATCGCTTTTCTGGAACAGCAGCGCCAGGGCAACCGTCCCGGGCACCTGGCTTCTTGCTCTGTTGCCCACCTTAGAGTAGCTCATCCAGGTTGTATTTCCCGAGTTTGTTTATGAGAAGGTCATGCGAGACAGTGTCAGAAGCCTCACTAAAGTCAAGCTATACCACGGCTACCACTTTCCCCCCATCCACAAGGCTTGTTACCCTGTCAAAGAAAGCTATGAGGATGGTTTGACACAAATTTTGTTCTTGACAAATCCATGCTGTTACTTATCACCTTATTATCTTCTAGGTGTTTGCAGATTGATTGCTTAATTATTTGCTTTACTATCTTTCCAGGGTACAGAAATTAAACTGACTGGTCTGTAATTCCCTGGGTCGTCCTTATTCCCCTCTTTATGGATGGGAACTTGTAGCTAAGGAGCTACTCACCCTGTGGCACCTCCTGCCGGTACGGCCAGGGAAGTAGCTCTCGCCAGCACCCAAAGCACCCTCTGCAGGCCGTAGTCCCACTTGCGCTGGCCCCGTGTCCCTCCCGGGACCCCGGTGCCCTCTTCCCTAGGGTGCTGTGCCCCTGCAGTACCCCCCCAGTCTCAGGGTCTCCCCTCCCCAGGGAACTCCCACCCCCTATCCCCACCTTGCCTCAGTCTAGGCAACTGCCAGTCACCATTTGCCCCTGTTCTCTGGGGCAGACTGCAGTATCATTGCCATTCATCACCAGCAAGGGGGGTTTGGCCTGCTGCCTCTGCCTCTCTAGCCATGGGCTGCCCCCTGCAACCCCAGTACCCTTTGTTGGGCCATCCCCTAGGCCCTGCAGCCTGGGGGTTTCCAGGCCGGAGCTCTCCCAGCCCCTCTTGCCTTGTCCCAGCCCTGTTCCACTCTAGGTACCCTGTCAAGCTCCCCAGCAGCCAGGCCTGTCTATCTCCACAGACAGAGGAGACACTATCTGTTTACCAAACTCTGGGCCTTTTTATCAGGCCCAACTGGGCCCTTACTGACCAAGCCACAGCTGTGACCGCTCTCCTCCAGCTGCTTTCTGTTGCAGCCCTCTGCTGGGCTGCCTTTCCCCAGCCACAACCCTTTGCAGGGCTGTTTTAACTCAATTTTTGCTGGATTGGGGCAGCCGCTCCCATCTTCCATGACTTTTCGAAGATAATCGCTAATGGTTCCGTCGCCGATATCTCCTCAGTCAGCTCCTTGAGTATCCTAGGGTAGATTTCATCATCATAAATGGCCCCATCTCAACGGGGGATGAAGTCAGACAACCACATTAGGAACATTAAAGACTCGCTCACCGATGCACCTAAAGAAATGGGTTTTTTACCCACTAAAGCTTATGCTCAAATAAATCTGTTAGTCTCTAAGGTGCCACTGGACTCCTCGTTGTTTTCGTGGATACAGACTAACACATCTACCCCTCTGATACGTCACTGATGGGGAATATCATGCATGGAGTTGCACAAAACTTTACTCCCCACCCCAAAGTCAATGCATGCCCCGTACCTTTTGTGGCCCTAGTATTGCCTCATATCCTGCTGCTCTCATGCAGAAAGCCTCACTCAGGGGATGCAGTGGGAGATGATGGGAGCTGAACTCTGCCTTGCTCCTGGTCGGAAGCAGCAGCGGTGTCCAGCGCAGGAAGGAAAACCCTGGGGAAATGAGAAGGAGACGCCGGAGGAAGCTGAGTGACTTGGGCAGGACAAGCCCAAGCAGCTGCCAAGGGAGGCAATGTACAGCTGGGGCAGAGAGGGTGTGTTGAAGTGGTTCCCCAAAACAAGGTGCACCCCAGGGCAGCAGGAAGAGGTGGGGGATGGAGGGCTGACCCAGGGTAGTTGCAGTGAGGTGGGAAGGGGCAGAGAAGCTTACCTGACAGAGAAGCCTCTGCTGCCCGGGGTGGGCTGACATCTGGAACCTCACCTGCCAGAACTGACAGCGATTTCTATGTAAAGCAAAGCCTGGCTCATGATCTCAGGCTGGAACTCATGAGTATCGGGGTTTGTTGTTTCAGCCAGGGCTGACATTCGAGAGTTCTCCCAGGAGCTCCCGAGCCCAGCTTCATTTTACTTAGATCGATTCCCCGGAGCTGGCATGTCTGAATGAGCGAGCCAGGAAACTACCAGCTGCTGCTGGTTCCTGCTGTGTTCAGGGAAACAGGACTTAGTAAATAAACGGGACTTTGCACCCAAACAATACCTGACTCGTCGCATCAATGTCTCCTCTTACCAGAGAAGGCTCGGCAAGGGCCTGGAGACTGGCTCACGCTTGGCCTAAAGGACTCTGCATTTTTTGCTTCCCCCACACAGCTCCCCATTCAGTGTGAGCACAAAGGGACTCTGTGATTCGTTCGTGTGGCTACAGGCCAGCACCAGCTGGGTGCCTGGGGAAAATCTCCCAAGGCCTGGTAGGGATTTGTTTCTGTTAGTGAGCGCGGGCGAGTCCATCCCCAAAGAGCTGTCAGTACCCTTGAGAATTCCCAGCACTGACCCAAGGGCCCCAGCTTCTGAGCAAATATCCCAGCCCCACGGCCCACGGGTCTGTCCCAACCACCACAGCGTGAGAGAGGCGGGACCCACATGCTTCATAGCTGCACTGGGGTAGTTGGTCCTCCCAGTGCAGTCCCACAATGCACCGCTTGTTGGCTGTTTGGCCTGCAGGACAGACGTAAGTTACTAGTCAGAGTCCTGGATTTTCATTCTGCTCCTGCCAGCCGACCGGCTGCACCACCCAGGCTGCAGAGACGGCCCAGGTCCCAGCATGTTGCCCAGCTCTGATGGGTGGGCTAGTATGCACGTGATGGCATTGCACAGCTGCTGGGCGGTTGGTAAATGACACCCTGTCGCCCCTCTTCGCACACGTTCCCCCAAAGCTCCCTGTGATTCCCACCCATCTCCCCCTCACCCTCTTTTATGACTGAACCATATTTGCATTTGAAAGGCCAAATCCTGGATCTGCGACTCGAGCCCCATATGCTACAGTGGTCTCAGCTTCCTGCCTGAGCAGCGCTTGTTCCTCATTTAGTGGATGCTGTGTTTCACGCCTGGCCCGGGCCGTCCAGGATGTGTCTCTGTCCTTGAGTAACATCTTATCGCAGGGCCATGCCTCTGCGCAGCATCCGCATTGCCACACGCCACTGTGCTGCTGTGCAACCTCATTGCCGCACTGGGTGATGTCACTGCACCGCAGGGCGATGTCATCGTCTAACAACCCACTACTCAGTATTTTTTCATGCAGCGCAATGTCAACCCCTGGAACTCCTTGCCAGAGGATGTTGTGACGGCCAGTACTATAATGGGGTTCAGAAGGGAGCTAGCTGCAGCACTGAGTAATGTCATTACATGGCTTGGTGAGGTCACTGCAGCACTGAGTGATGTCATTACATGGCCTGATGAGGTCACTGCAGTACTGCGTGATGTCATTACATGGCTTGGTGAGGGCACTGAATGCCGTGTGAGTCATTGTGTGATGTTGTCACTACATAAAGACCCATTTTTCTCCAGGAAGTACGTGTGGAAAGTGAGTCCTGCTCTGCCCTGTGGCTGCTGCCCAGCAGGGTGTCGCTCTGGGGTTTCTCAAAGGTCCCCGTCACTGTCCGATTGGTTGATGTCATGGTTCTTTGGCTTTCTCTCTACTTCTGAGTGTCTTTATATCAATGTGAAACCATCATAGATCAACCCCCAGCATAGTTCACCAAACCTACCAGGCCTGCTGGGGGCCTCTCAGCTGGGACCGGCTCAGTGTGACCCATACCAGCCTGGCCAGGGGGCAGCTCACATCCCAGACTGCCTCAGCTTGTTTTCTTTCCCTCTCTCCTGCTCTCCAGCTTTCCTAGTGGCTCTATTATGAAGCTGGGTGAAACCTAGTTATTGGTGAGATTGACTCCTCATTAAAGCTTGTGGGTGTCACTTGGGTCACTGTAAAGAGGAGTTAATCCCAAGCCCCCCTAAACCCACAAGGAGGGTGTAACCCACCCAAGGTTTGGACTGGGTGGGTTGAGACATAGGCAACGACTCTGTGAGTTCTACGGGGCTGGTCCCCGCCCCTTCCCTGTCCACCCACCCAGCTCACGTCCGCCTCCGCCTCCTCCCCTGAGTGCGCCGTGTGCCCGCTTTCTCCCCCTAGCTCCCAGTGCTTGCGCCGCGAAACAGCTGTTTCGCGTGGCTGGGAGGGAGGGGGAGGAGGGAGAACACGGCGCGCTCAGGGGAGGAGGCAGGGCCAGGGCGGGGATTTGGAGAAGAGGTACAATAGGGGCAGGGAGGGAGCAGAGTTGGGGCAGGGACTTTGGGGAGGAGTTGGAATGGGGGTGGGGAAAGGGTGGAGTTAGGGTGGGGCTGTGGGGCGGGCGAGCGCAAGCACTTGCCGGCACTGGGGAAAGTTGGTGCCTACGGGTGGAGAGGGCTTTTGCTGAGGTTTGTGCTTGTTTTGTGTGGATGTGGGGCGCTGTGTGTGCAGGGTGGTGGATCATAGCCCCTGCCTTTTGTTTTTGCTGGTGGGTGCTTTGGAAGAGGTGTATTTGTTTAGGGGGGTGTTCTGCCAGTTTCTTTGGGGGAGGCTATTTTCAGCATATTTTTACACTTCTTTCATATTCTAGCTACTGAATGTGTCTATCTCAGCGGTACCCAAAGTTATTCGGCTGCGGCCCCTCCCGCCGAGGTATGTCCGCCGAAATGCAGCCGAATGGAAAGCTTCCGCTTTCCGCGGTGGCGTTTCGGCGGTACAAAAATAGACTGCCCAGGAGTTTGGCGAGCTCCCGGGCGGGATTGGCGGTGGTGCCAGGGTCTTGAGCACCCCCGGGGGTGCGCGCACCCCACTTTGAAGACCACTGATCTAATTCACATGTAGTTCCCTGATATGGTCTTGAGGCATGTCCAGGACAGCTACATTATTCAGTTGTGACTGTCCCATGGATGACTGGAGATCATTTTTAAGTCTTCTAAAGCTGGAGAATGAGTTCAAGCTGATACAGGCACAGTGTGAAGGTTTCTTATCCATTTACAGTACTCTGAAAACATAGTATCAGAGGGGTAGCCGTGTTAGTCTGGATCTGCAAAAGCAACAAAGAGATTTGTAGCACCTTACAGACTAACAGATCTTAGGGATCATGAGATTTCGTATGCTAAGACCCACTTCATCAGATTTGATGAAGTGGGTCTTAGCCCACGAAATCTCATGATCCCTAAGATCTGTTAGTCTATGCTACAAGACTTTTTGTCGCTTCTGGAAGCATAGTGCTTCAGAGTACCGAAAATGTATCCAAGATCTTCTTTCTTGATGGGTAACAGCTAATTTAGGCACCATCATTTTGTATGTGTAGTTGGGAACGGATTATATTTTGCCATGGGAATTTCTTTGCATTTAATATTGAATTTCATCTGCCATTTTGTTGCCTGGTCACCTAGTTTTGTGGGATCCCTTTGTAACTCTTCCCAGTCCGTTTTGGATTTAACCATCTTGAGTAAATTTGTATCATTTGCAAATGTTGCCACCTCCCTCTTTACCCCTTTGTCCAGATCACCTATGAATATATTGAATAGGACTGGTCCCAGGACAGACCCCTGGGGACGCCACCAGTTACCGCTCTCCATTCTGAAAATGAGCCATTTATTCCTACCTTTCCTTTCCTCTTTTTTAATTGGAGTGCCTGGCAACATTACCTAATGATACTTTATTTAATTTAAGGGAGGAGCCTTTTGTTATCTTAATCACCCTGCCTCTGTTTATAAACAAACTCCCTGCCCTAAGGGCGGACCCAGAACCCATCACGTTCCACACTCAAGCTTGGCCTCCTGGGTGCAGAGCACCCCCTATTTTTTTTGTGGGTGCTTAAGCCCCCTTCTCCCCCCTCCCCGGAGCACCCGTGGAGTCGGCGCCTATGAGGTGGACCATAGAACCAGACAGGAGTAGAAGCAGAGGCAGGGGCAAGGCCGAGCAGTGGCCTGGAGGCAGGGCGTGATGCTGGGAGGGGGCAGAGGAAGGTTTGGGGCGGGGGGATGGCTGGCGGAGGGAAGCCTGAGCTGTGAGTCAAGAAGCAGCTCTCCCTGGGCTGGGGTCCACCTGTGTCCTCCAGGACTTTGCCCATCCCCTGCTGCGCATCAGCCAGGCTGCCCCAAAGCAGACACCAGACTCCGTCGTCAGTTTCTGCTCCCTGCCCGGGTAGGAAAGGAGCCACGGTGCTGTCCTGCCCTCTGCCCCCTCTCCTGCCTTCCTCAGGCGCTGCCGGCTGCTGGGTCATCCCCTTCCAATCTGGGGACTCCTTCATGGAACATCGCTGGGACACAGCAATGAGCCCCATCTGGGCATCTTTGTTTTTCCAGAGCAGAATCCCGTATGGGGACAAGGCAGGGCCCTGGTGTGTGTGTGGCACGGCGAGTCCTGTCACAGGGGAACTGGCATCACCCTGGGCACCGGGCCAGGATCCTGGCTGTTGGTTACGTCAGAACTTGCTGCAACTCGTTTTTGCAAATTGAGATGTTGTTCCCCTTTGTAAAGGAAACTGAAGGACACGGTGAATCTCCTGCCGGTGATGGGAGCAGGGGCAGTGGGGCGACGCCATCAGTGAGCTCACTGCAGTGCCCAGCACAGAATGTCCCATGCTGAGTGACAGATTCCTGGTGCTGTCTGTGCTGAGGGTTATGGACCCCAGCTAGATCTTCCCAGCACTGGCCTGATGTAGTCCATGCCCTTCCCCAGCCAGGGTAGATGATCATGTCCTTTAAAATGAAAGGGGAGAGTCTCCTGTACCCCTCGCCTGCCGGAGTGATGGGGAAACACCCAACCCTGCAAGAGTAGCAATGACATTGTGAGAGTTGGTGACACCACAGCAGTGACATGCATGTGGTCACCCCAAGGAGATACTCAGATCTCTCTCTGTCTCTGTTTTTGTCTCTCTCTCACACACACACATACACACATCAGTGAGAGGCACAGACTCACATGGAAACACCAGAAAGAGAGATATATAGCATGCAAACACTTCTGGACACATTAGATACACACACATACACACACACACACACTAGAGCCTGAAGATTTTATCTACACACTAACTGGAACTAAAGCAGTTGATTTGTTCCTGATTTACGCTAAACTGACATTGGAGGCTCTTAACCAGCTGTATAAGAATCAACATCCAGACCAGTGTAGCAACATGCCTGGAACTTGGAGGGAGAAACACAGGTTTCAGGAGGGAGGAGTTTGGAGGAGGTGCCAAGGAGTCAGTCTGTGTGCACATGGCTGGAATGTCAGCTGCAGTTGTAGCGTCTCTGTAAGTAGTTATCTTAATAAAGAGTCTGTTTAGTTTTACAAACACTGTTATTACCCAGCATAAAGTACAGGAAACATGGTGGCAGCAGCCAATCTAGTGAGACACACAGCAAGGAAGAGAGTATGATTTACTTTTACAGGCAAATAAAGCAGCATTTAGATCCACAGCAAACAGGCAGCACAGAGGGACTCAGTGCACCAGAAATGCTGGATTTTGAGACAAAAACCTCGCCCAAAGCTAGGAGCAAGAACTGAGTCTGGGCACAGAGCTGCATATGGTGGATAAAGAGGAGAAACTTAAGGGAAAACTTTTGTACTGTGTCACTGGGGAAAAGGAGGAGAAGTGATTGAGACATATGCCAGGAATAATGCCCCAAGCTCTGGAAGAGCTGATAAAGGTATCTGACCCCAGATAGACTGGAGAGAGAGCATTGATGATGGCGCCTCCCTATACTGGGCTTCCCGGACATCAGCTGAGCGAGTGGGAGCTGCCTCCGGCCCCGGCATGCTCAGAGTTGGCTCCTGTCCCCAGAAGCTGAGCCTGAGAGACTGACGGGAGAACAGATCCTGACGTTACAGAGCCGAGAACTCTGGCATGCCACATGTAACTGGAGACATACGAAATTTCCTGATTAGAGACAGGATCCTCTGTGGGGCATCGGAGTCCTGCTTACCGGAGAGCTTGTTGAGAGAAGCAGATCTAATCCCAGAGAAATGTCTCCAAAGTGCAACGGCAGCTGAACTGTCCAAGGAAAGGATCAAACGCAGCCAGCCATGAGTGCAGGCTCGAGCTCAAGGAACCCAGAACGCAGGCGCGAGAGGTGGACTAAGAATGCAGGCAGCATAGGCCTGTTCTGTGGAAAGCAGTCTGAAAGGCTGAAAGACGAATGCCTGCCCTAAGGGGAGCAGCACAAGGGATAGAGGAAACAGGACCACTTGATGCCCCTGGGCTGCAGCTGCCCCAGGCCGAAGAGAGCAGCCATCCATGCAGTGATCGAGAGGGAGATCTCTGCAGATCCAAAGACTCTCCGTGCTCAGGGAGTGCAGGAGAAGGCTGCCAGGCATGCAACTGCCATGTCTGTGGCTCTGCTATTAGATCAGCCAGTCCAAGTCCACCAGCGGGACTGTGGAACCAGCTGCAGCGTAGTTCCAGCGACACCAACAACCAGCACTATTAGACTGTAGAGAGGTGATCGGGTGCTGGGGTTGTGCTGTCAAGCCATTCTGCGGCCAAGAGGGCCAATGCAGGCTGTTGACAAGAAGCCCACAACCCAAGAGATGCAGCTGCTTGGGATTCCCAGCAGCTGACACACAGGAGAACCACCAGCGGTTGGGCAACAGGGTAGGGCAAGCCCTGGATTCGATGTGAGTACAGCCCCGCGGTCTCCTCAGTGTGTGAGGAGGAGAACAGGGACCGTGGCCCTCGCCCGGCGTTCTCAGAGCCTAGAACACGGTGCCAGGAGATGGACACCCCCGTGGCGAGCTGAAGTTCAAACTAGACCCTCGCCTGCAGGCTGGGAGTCTGCACGAGCTTGGATGGAGCCACGGAAGAAGGACCTGGCCCCTGTTGAAATTAGCACCCAGGGGCTGATTATTGCAGGGGCCAATCTGTGAAAAATCTACCCCCCGCCCCATGGCCCTAAGCTTCTCCAGTCTCAGGGCTGCAGAAGGGAAGTGGGGCAGAAAGGAGCATGCCGGGGGCAGGGCCGTGAGCAGAATGGGGAGGGGGCCGTGTGAGGAAGGGACAGGGCGGGGCTAAGCCAGGTGTGGAACAGGGCCGCGGGGGGAAGGTGCGGAATGGGGTGGGGCCATGGGTGGGGTCACAGGTGGAAAGGATGGAAGAGCCCACTTGCTCTGGCCCAGGGCCGCAGGAGACCCTAATCCGCTTCTGCTAGCACCAAGCGGATCAGCAGGTGGTAGTGATGGGAAAACCGGCAGATCTGCAATGACCCCAAACTGGGGCGTTGGACAGAAGTGACGCCCCATTACCAGCAAGGTGAGGACATGCTACCCGATCGATCAGGCATGGGTCCCGGCACGGAGTGAGATGAGCTGACCATGGAGCGGCAGAGTGACAGAGGCCTGGCCGGGTCACCGGAGCCAGCCTTGTCCCCGAGGCCTGGCCTAGGTCTCGTGGCCGGGCTGAGCTGGGAGGCTCCATGGGAGTTTGATGTTTGCAGGTTAGAGGTCGTGTCTGCCTCCCGCCTGTGGGCTGTGTCCCTCAGCCCCACAAGCTGAGCAGAGCCTTGATTACCGAGGAGCCCCAGTCCTGGGCAAACGCTGACTCGGCACTGGCGCCCCGCTCCCTACTCTGACGCACGCGGGGCCTTGCTGAGTTATGTCACCGCGGCAGCGTGGTCCCCGGAAAGACACGCCGAACGCTGACCGTGGAGCGTCAGTCCAGCTCCGACGTGGCTGCTGTCCAGAGCCTGGGCCTCTGGGAACATGGAACAAAGCCAAGAGGCAGAGGGACAGGGAGGAGAAGGGACGGGGACGGAGAGCTTGGCTGCGAGTCACCCCGACTGAGCCCCTCCCTCTGGGGAGAGATTTACTTCCCATGGGTCACTGCATGCCAGCGGCGTCCTCTGCACCAGGCAAGGCAGCTGATAGGGCCCCTGCTTGGGCATAGAGGCAGCAGTTCCCAGTATCCTGGGAGCTGCCCCCTGCAACCCTGTCGGGGTAAGACACTGACGCTCTACCTGGGAAAGGGGGACGACAGCGTGCTGGGCTGGACTGGTGCGGGCCTGACTCCCCTCTATCTCCCCAGGTGTAAATCAGGAATGACTTCCTAGCTCCGTGAGGGCCTGGCACATAATTAGGTTTAGGCCAGTGTAACTCCATGAACAGGCCAGCTCCTCACCCGATGTCAATCTGCATTGCTGGTTTGAAACCAGTGCCGATTTATACCAGCTGAGAGTCTGGTTTCCTCTGGTTCCAGGTCAGAATCAGGCCCAGCAGCCTCAGGGTGCCGCCCTGGTGGCAATGAGAGGAGAACATGGCCCAAGGGTCTCTGTGCCGTTGGACACGTGTTTGCATTCGGTGGTACCAGCACACCCGGAACCCGGGCCGCTGATTTGTGTTTCTGAACCCACGTTGCCACAGCAACACTGGGGGTAAATTCAGAGTGAGTGGGTCCGCCTGACCTGAACTCACAGCTTGGCTTTCAGCCCCACAGCCCCAGGCCATTAAAGAAAATCCTCCCTAGACCTGTGCCCAGTGCTGATGTCCACTCAGTGCAGCCAGAGTCTCCTGGTGCATTGATTCCCAGGGGTCCTGGAATCAACAATTCCTCAGCATCCTGCTCCAGGCCGCAGGGCTGTGGGGATAGGACTGGAGCCTTCTGCCTGGGGGCCCAAGGGTGCTGCAGCCGTTGGCTGTCTGGGGCCCGCTGGGTGAAATTTTTCATCCACAACTTTCTCTGTAGAAAAATGCAGCTTTGTTGACCATTTGCAAATTCATGTAAAAATATTCTTTAAAAGGTGAAACATTTTACCATTTTCTAAACAAAACATTCGACGTTTGGGGCCAAAATAGCCTTTAATGTCATTTAAAAGCTGTTAAAGTATTTCAAAAATCCCACTCAAACGCGGCACAAAACGTTTAATTTGGGGTCAAATAAAACTAAGGACGTTTTTTCCCCAAAGTTTAGATTCACCAAAAAGTTCAATACATTTCGTTTTCAGTTCGACCCGAAATGTTTTTTCCTCCAGTTTTTCATAATCTCCAGTGAACTAAAAACCTGTTTCTTGCCCAGTTCTCCTGGCGGCTTGTGCCCAGTGGCAGTTAATTCACAGAGCTCCCACACTACAGCATCTGACCTCTGAGAGAATGTCCATCAATAGACGCAGCAAGGGCTAGGCAAGGCAGGACAGAGCAAGACATGAGTGTCCAGAAATGAGCTTCACACCAAGCTCGTGAACTTGGGCCCTGAAGAACGGACAGCCAACAAGCCCCTTCCTTCGAGTGCCTGGCCTCCCGAGTATCGTGCTGGATGCCTGCTTGTGATTTCAATGCCAGCCTCTCACTCTAAGGGTTTTACTACAGGGGTTGGAGCGAGGTGGTTCCTAGAAATTTGTAACTTTCGGTAAAAAAAGCAGCACGTTTCTCGCCCTCCTGGGGACTCATGAAAACGTGGCCTCTCTCAACTGCCGGGCCAGGAGGCGAACGACAGGCTTCATGTCTAATAGTGATCGAAGCTCATGATTTCTAAGCCAGTCTCTTGGTCTTGGGGGGGCCTGATCTGCTATTTTGATATGTACGGGGTTGGCCGTGCAGCGAGAGAGTTGGCGATAGTGAGGGGCATGTGGGAGGGGGCCCGCAGTGCTGATCCAGGCCAGGGCTCAGGGAACCCTGGGTTCTCCACTCCCTGCACCTTGTGTTGTCATTACACCACGGTGAAATGCAAGGGACTCTCCCCACTCTTCCCTGTACCCCCGTTTCAGGCTGGGGGCCTCTATTTGCTACACTGTCTGTGGGGGGAGGGGCAGAATGGAGATGGTGAGGTGGCTCCTTGCTGCATTTGACTCCAGGAAGCGGAAAATGGCCGCAAACGTCTTGGAGTCCTGGGGTTGGCTGCCTGCAGAGCTTTTATCTCCCAGCTGTGGGCCGGGGGTGCTGTTAGCAGATGTTTTCTCAATTTACAGCTAATTTCTCTGCTTTTCCCACATCCTCTGGCTGGCTGGAAGGCCCTGGGCTCAGGCCAGCTGGAGGCTGCTGCTAGGAGCAGGCCTGACGTCACATCTCACTGAGAACACTGCGAATTCTCGGAAGATTTCAAAAGGGGGCTCTCTGCTTGGCCCGGGTGCAGGGGAAAGGGTGGGAAAACCCAGCAGCACCCCCAGGGCCATGTGCACACTTGCTCTGACACACACTTGCTCATGGGCTTCCAGAGACTGTCACACTCTGACACAATCACACATTCATGGCTCCCAGAGACCGTTACACGCTGACACAATCACACACACTCACCGGCTTCCAGAAACTGTCACATTGGGACACAATCACACACATTCACAACTTTCATAGACAGTCACTCTGACACGATCACACACATTCCTGGCTCCCAGAGACCATCACACACTGACACAATCACACATGCTCACCAGCTTCCAGAGACAGTCACACTCTGACACAATCACCCGCACTCACAGCTCCCAGAAATGTCCAGACAATGTTCCTGGACCCACTCTGCAAATCCAGAGGCAGCAATAAGTCTAGTAAAATATAAAGAATATGGACTACTTTGACATCAATTTTGCCTTCAAATGAGAGGGAGTGATTTTAGATTTCACTTGATCCTTAATATGCTTGCCACTCAGCATTACCATTTCCTTACCCCAACTAAGATCTTTATATCTTTGACAGGCATTGGGTGAAAGGATAATTGATTTGGACTGAGTCCCTTGAAAATACAATAACCATGGCATTTTTCTTTCTTCTGACAATTTATTAGTGAAACTTCACATTAGACCCATTCAGGAAATGGCTGCTTTCAATATTTTCATCCAGGACTTATTTATATTTATTTTCATTAAAATATTAACGTTCTAAAGGTTTTTACTGAGACTTTCAGCATTTTTTACTTGTTGAATTTGCAGATATCCTGTGTGACTGCCCTTCGTTAGTTTTTCCTTTAATTCAAAGCCTGCTCTAACAGAAGGTTTTCACATTCATTATAGGTTTACACATTCATTTTTATGTATATTCTCTTTTGGCCAATAGATAAAAGAGTGACCAGCAATAAATGAAGGGGCGAGAAAAGACCTCCTGTTCAATTCATCTCATTAATTCTTGGGTTGAACAGACGGGTCCATAAATTCAATTGACTTGCAAGGACTGATCCGTAACTCTGCTACTGTGATGACCGTCACACTCTGACACAATCGCACTCAGTCCCGGGCTCCCAGCCACATGTACACATCCTCCCTCTCACTGAGGGATGCAGCGCTCCTGAGACAGAGATGGATCCCGCCTGGTCCAATCAAGACGCCTCCCAGCTGGTGTCCAGCCTCCAGGTCCGGACACAGTGCAGAGCACTCAGCCCAGCCCTCGGAGGCCAGTGGTCACAGCCCTGCCCCAGCTGAAGCCTCCCAGGGCCACAGCTGAGCTCCACTGAAGCCTCCTCTGAACATCCACCCCAGCTTGCTGTAATTCTCCATGTAGGGTTACGGTGGGACACCCCCTGGTGTGGTGACAGCTATTTATCTTGCTCCCTAGCTACATGTGGAGGTGCAATGTCTTACAGGCAAGGCAACTATACCCCGGCTCCCAGCACCTTCCCCCAGGAATCAGAAAGTCCAATTTGGAGTGAGCCTCCCTCCCTAAAATCTCTCTGCACTTTCCATGGGATATCGGAGTCTCCACTTCCTGTCCCAAATTATTCTGTGTGGCTGTGAAACAGCTCCTGTGCCCACCCCAGAAGTGGCTGCATTTCTGATGTGACGTGCTCCCTCTATGCAGTTCACAAGATGCTGTGGGATTCTTCGGGGTGGGGGGAAGGTGCTGTGTGAGATCTAGGGGTCTGGACCGTAGAGACATCTATCTCTGTCCCCCTCCCCCAGCTATATCTGTATACTGAGGGTTGTGAATCAGCTGGTTGATGCTTACAGCTGCCCTGTGGTTTCCCTCCCGGTCTCCTTTTGACTAGCAGGGGCTGTCTGCTCAGGGGTGACAGAGCTTCGTGGAGCTGGGTGAGCTGAGGACCAGGTCTTGGCTCAACCTCAGACCCTGGGAGGGTGATTCAGCGTCACCTCGCCCTGCCCCTGCTGGGCGCTGCTGGGTGCAGAGAGAGATGCTGAGAGCCGGCCTCTGCCCGGTGGGATTTCCATTGGGTGCACTGACGTCGGGGTGGCCTCAGCAGGGTGCTGGTACCGTTACCCTGTTTGCAGCAAGCCAGCGGGTTCATCTCCCAGCCAGCTGTCGATGTCTGGCACGCCCTGCGGGACACGCACCCGCTCCCGAGTTCAGCACAGCAAGCTGGGGCCAGCTTAGCCCTGATCTGCAGCTAACATGTCTCCCAAACGAGGCTTGGCCCTCTCCCAGGAAACCCTTCACCCACACACAGAGAGGCAGGTCCCCCCCGATCCCCCAGGGAGCCTCCCTGCTGCCGTCTTTGCCTCGGGCACCAGCAGGGCTGCATCTCCCCAGCCCCCGTTACTGACCCGTGTTACAGGCGGGGACACTGACGCACAGATAGGGCTTGTCAGCAGTGCCAGTGACACTGAGACAGGGCTGGGAATGGAACCCAGGAGTCCCGTTACGTATCGAACCTCGTGGGATTCCCAAACCGCCTTCCGCCCTGCAAAGGCCCAGGATACCCCTGCAGGCGGCACTGGGGGAGGGTCAGACATGTGCTGGTAACGGCCTCGCACCCAAGCCAGGAGCGGGGAGCCGGGCCTGGGGCCTCCTCATCAGCTGGGGGGGGCACCAAGACAGATGCTGACAGGGGCCCAGGCCTCTCGCTAGCCCAGCAAGTGGGGTCGGGTGGCGGGGGAGGGGCAGGCAGAGACACGTGGAAGGGACAGGGAGAAAGGAACTGACAGGCAGCCCCCCCACCCTGCATGCTGGCAAGACTCCTGCCCCCCCCAGCTGACAGCCTTACCCCTGCCCTCCCCCAGCTGGCAGCCTTACCCCTGCCCCCCCAGCTGACAGCCTTACCCCTGCCCTCCCCCAGCTGCCGTCCCCTGGCCGGCAGTCCTGCACCAGATGCTCCCTCAGCGGCACCTTCTTGTGCAAACCCAGACGCATCTGAGTCTCGTTAGCAGCTTTTGCACTCCGGGCTCAGGAGTTTCCCCAGCTTTTCTGGCAGGGGTGGACGGGGGCGGGGCAGGGCAGCTCTTGCTCTCCCCCACACCTGTCCCACCCTGCCAGCTGCCCCTCGCAGAGTGCTACTGACCCGTGTTACAGGCGGGGATACTGAGGCACAGATAGGGCTTGTCAGCAGTGCCAGTGACGCTGAGACAGGGCTGGGAATGGAATCCAGGAGTCCTGGTTCCTGGACCCAATGTACTGTACTGGGTGGTCCATTTGACCTGCTGCAGCAGCAAGCCCCCGCTGGCAGCGCCTCCCTGGCCTGGCACCTGGGCAATGGAACCAAACTTCCCCTGGGGGGCAGAGAGAGGAGCCGCCCCTATGATGTGAGGGGATGATACCCCTGCCCTGGGAGAGGGGTACAATGAGGGGGGGTGTCCTAGGACCTGGGGCCAGCCAGCCATGAGGGGTCAGGTGGTTGCCCTCTGACAATTAGAAGGGAGTGGGGGTGGGGATTGTTAGGAGGGGGCCGCCCTTGCATCCGGGGGTCGGGGGACTGGAAGGAGGAAGAGAAAGCCGGGGTGGAGTTTGTTCTGGGATTTGGGGGGATGGGAATGGGTGGGCTGTGGGTGGCGTTTAGTGACAGACTCAGGGTGCTGAGTCTGGCTCTGACGGCTCCGTTCCTCCCCTCCCCTCAGCCTGGCCTGCTGGGATCTGGGCCACTCTGGGACCTTTGCTCTGTCTGGGTCTGTTGGTCAGACATCCCCCAGCCCCAGCATCTCCGCTCACAAAGGCTGCGGGCTCCTTTCCAACCAGCCGACTGTCCTTCCTCAGGGGGCTCTGAGCCAGGAATTGCTGAGGGGGAAGGAACCTTCCCTGTGCCCAGGCCGGGGGCAGCGGCGCCAGCAAGGCCTTTCCCATATGGACGGTCTGAGCCTGAGTCATCCCAGCAACAGGGTCATTGCTCCCAGCCTGGGACGGGATCCCCAGAGCGTGAGGCCAGAAGGGCCCGATGTGGTCACCCGATCTAGTTCCCTGCTAGGCCCAGGCCAGTCGCTTCCCCAGTTACCCCCGCGGGGAGCCCGGGAACTGCTGTTGGACTAAAGCAATTTCCAGAAAGCCCCCAGGCGAGATCTGAAGCCGTCAGGAACCGGAGAATCCCCCACTTCCCTTGGCAGCTTGTTCCCGCGGTTGATCACCCGCCCTGCTCTGTTGCTCGAGCTGGAATTTTCATCTGGCGGGAGGGGCTGAGGTTTCGACCCATTTTCGCTCTGAAGAAGGACAAGGAGTTGAACTATCAAAATTCTTCCTGGAACATAAATGTCCATGAAACGTGGCTGTGGGGGCGACAGCCTGGAGCCGTCCGTTCCGGCCCTTTCGCTCCAGCTGAAACGCGCCGAGGGGCCCAAAGCAAAATGCTTTGTCCGGAGTCTTTCAGCACCGGGCTGCGTTTCCGTGTGGTGCATCCTGGGGGTTGTAGTTCAGGGCCTGAGTCCCCTTTTCTGGGCCAGGATCCCTGGCCAGGCGTTCCAAGAAAAAACACCCCAGCGTTTTGGGCCCAGCTCGCCAAGCAGTGCAGCTCGCTCTGTAGGCCCATCCTGCCCTCTTCACCACGCCAAGCCGCCTGTCAGCAGTGAGTTTGCACCTACTCCCAGCTCGTTGGTGAAAATACAGACCAGTGCTGGGCCTAGCACCAGTCAGCACCATCTCTGACCAGTACACGTCCTGGGAGCGTTGGGCCTGTTAAACACACACAGACTCAGCCATGCAGTCCTATGGGAGGAGCAGCTCCGGCTGGCAGATCGTATAGCGAGTGCAACGCACACAGAGAAGCCGTGGCATGGAATGGGGCAGTGCTTTGCCGTTGGTCATACAAGGAGCCAGTGGCAGGGTCAGGAACAGAACCCAGGAGTCCTGCCCCTTTCCCCTCCCCCGTTTGCGCCCAACATGGAAGCAAGTTCACCCGGGCCAGGGCAGCCTGTCATGAGAGGGGCAGGCTGGAGGGATGGCTGCCTGGTGGGGATGTCTGCCCGGGGTGGGCCCTGCATTAAGATGTGGTATAGGCCCAGGCATGAGTCCCAGGGGGACGCCTGCTGGGGGGATGGCTCTTCGGGCCCTGGAGAATGGCTCTGAGGCAACACTAGCAGGGAGCTCTGCAGCGGGGAAGGGGGCATCCTCCAGCCCCTTCTCCCATCTAGTGCAGGCGGACGTGAGTCACGCAAAGGGATCTGGGCGTGGGTGCCCTGCGGCTGGCCAGGGAGCAGCTGCTGCGGAGGCCACTGGGTCTGGATTCGCTGTGGCTGGCACCACTGCAGCTGGACGGAGCAGCTGCCTTTGACTGCGGGTGCTGGGAGCGATCCCATGGAGCCTCTCTCGGCCCCCTGATGCCCACTGTTTGGATTTCACAGCCCCATCTCCTCAAGCAAGCTGTTGGCCTGTGAGGCCTGGCCAGAGCCTGGCACCGGTGCCCGGCACTGCCCCAGAGGCCTCACAGAAGCAGGCTGCTTTGGGGTTGCTGAGCCTAGAAGCAGGTCAGTCAGGTCTGCCTGAACCAGCGGCTGCTCCCTGGGGCAGCTGAGAAGCCACAGGCCTTCTGGCTGCATCGGGTCCTCCCAGCTCCATCCCCAAATGCCAGGCTTCCCGCTGTCCAGCAGCAGCGTCAGGCAGCGCTGAGACCGGTGCAGCTGGAGCCCCGGAATGCACCAGGGCAGCCATGGCCAGAAGGCGGCTCCAGCAGGGCGACTGCCTGGCCCGGTCCCAGCCCCGCTGCTGGGGGCAGCTTGTGGTGCAGAGCAGGGGAGAGCAGCGCCAGGGCTGTCCGTGGAAGGGCTGTGGGGAGACACCCCAGCCCAGGGGACTTTCAGGGGGAGGGCGACTGTCGGAGAGGTGGTGCTGTCAGTGCCCATCTCCCCAGGGCCGGGCAGGATCGGGCAGGGGTCTGTGGGTGAGCCCCGGGCTCTGGCCCCCCTCCAGGAGCCCTGAGACCCTGCTGGAAGCGGGTGAGAATGAGTCCCCAGTGACTCACGCTCTCCGACCAGGGGGACAAGAAAGGCTGTTGGCTGCCAGGAAATTCCTACAGCTGCTCCTCAGACCTCCCAGGCTCCTGCTCTGAGGTGACCTTGCTGATAGACGGGCCCTCGTGGGGTGTGGCTGGGCCGGGTCAAAGCTGCCTTATGGTCAGTCCGGGAGCCAGTTGCTGACACAGGCATGAGTCAGGCCTAACGGCTCTGGGTTTCCAGGGCCTGGGAGGGTGCCAGGGATCCACAGGCCTGGGGCTTTGCCTTGGAGCCCGGGGAGGAACCCTTCTGTTTGTCTGCGGTGAAATGTCGCCCATCCGGATTCCTGGTCTGCCAGTCCTAGGTGGGCTCTGCTGCATCTCGGTCCATTCCTCCTCCCGCAGAGCCTCACCAAGGCCACCTGCTCCACCTGCCGGAGCTTCCCCGTGTTGGGGGTCAACTGTCTGGTGCTCGGGGCTCCTGCCGGCTCCTCCAATGACTGGGGCAGATCTAGCCAGTCCACAGTGACCCTCCTCTGCCCAGAAGCTGCCCTTTCACCCCATGGCACCCTTTGTGTACCAGTGCCAAGCCCAGTAGGTCACGTTGTGCCTGGGAATATTACAGGCCATTCACCAAGGGAGAGCGGTTCCCTCGGCACCCCTTGTGGACCCTCTGAAGCCTTGTGCCGTCGAGTCCGAGTAAATCCCCCCGCCCACACACACTCACCGGGTGGTGACAGGCAGGTTCCTCCTACCCTGGGGCACCAGCTGCCTTGGAGGAGGGAAACCTGAGAGCTGCCAGCAGAGGGGCCAGCTCAGAGCCGGCCAGAGGAACCCCTTGGCCCCACCATCATCCCTTTTCCTGATCTGGCCTTCTCTGCACCCTGCTCACCAGGCCTGTCTTAGAAGCCTGCCCTCTCTGCTCGCCAGGCCATGTCCTGCTTCTCCCCCCCCGCCCCCCCTCCAGAAAACACCCGCCCTAGGTCAGGTCAGCCCCTCCCCTCTTGTTCTTCGCCAGTTGACTGGGGATGCCCGATGGCCCCGGGGCTTTGACTGCCTTGGGGGGCGAGGTTCTGGCTGGAGAAGAAGGGTCACTCCCAGACTGCCAGAGAATCCCCAGCTTGGTGTCTGGCTCTCCTGGGAGCCCCCTGCACAGCCATGTGACCAGGTACTGCAGGACTCTGGGGATGGGAAAGGCAGGAGGCTCTCAGCTGTCCCAGCAGGGTGAGGCAGGGTCCTGGCAGATTGGGGTGGGGCAGGGCAGGGTCCTGGCCAAAGGAGAGCTCAGCAGCAGCTGTTCACCTGCCCAGTCAGTTGCCTCTCAATTTGCCCACTCACAAAGGTGGAGCTTATTTTGTGGGTGGAGCTTCGATTAGTCCCTCCCCCTTTTCCTACCCCCCTCCCCCCCCCGCCCCCAAAGGACTCCATGAGCTTGGCTGCTCTGACAAGGTTGCCGGAGGCTGGGAACACCCCTTGTCTGTCTGCAGTACTGGGGTGGCTCTTTTGGGGTGCGCACGCTGGAGGATCGGTCCCTCCCCTGCCCCCGCTCTGATCCCAGCCCAGCTTCCTATGGCAGCCCCGCATCTGTCTGTCTGTGCAATCAGTCTGTCAGTGAAGGGCCCCGGGTGCTGGGAGTTGTCAGGCTTGGCAGGACTGTCTCGGTTTCCAGGGTCCCAGCTGCAGATTGTGGGGGAGAGTGACAGGAAGGGAAGGAGGAGAGGCAGGAAAGACAGACAAATTTTCTTCACTAATTACCTACAGCGCTTGCTTGGGAGACAAAGCACAGAGAGGGAGGGGACCTGCGCCAGTGTTTTACCCCCTGGGCACTGCCCGTGCAGGCCTGACCTCAGCCTAGAGGCTGTGGCCCATGACCTGAGCCGCCCAGCCCGACAGGGCCTAGCTGAGCGGGGCTGCGGGGTGAATTTAAGAATCTAAACGTTTGTGACTCCCACTGGGCCTTTCAGCAGCAGATTCCCAGGCTTGGAGCTGCTGACAGCAAGAGATGGAGCAGGAGGGAGGAAAACGCTGTGTCAGGAGAATCGCTGGCCCGCGTGTGCCCGGCTTGGCTGGAGGGGTTTGGCAGCAGGAGCGGGGAGGTCAGACTGTGGGGTGCCTGGGGCCCAGTGGGCTGATTGCTCACTCCCCCAGCAAAGTGGGGACCAGCAGCACCCCCTGGTGGCCACACCAGGAGCCATGGCTCATCATGAAAAGTTTGCAAATCACTGAGGGGATGTGCAATATAATAATGATTTTCCTTATGTCTGGGCATTTCATTACTGTTGGTACTGGTGCTTTGCAGGGCAGGGGCACCACCCCTATCTTACAGGTGGGGAAACCGAGGCACGGAGAAGGGAACTGACTTGCCTGCGTTCACACTCACAGGCAGACCCAGGAACAGAACCCAGAGTCCTGCTGCCTAGTCCCCTGCTTTACCTCTCATAGAGTGGCAGAGGTAAAGGCCGGAAGGGACCACCACTTATTGTGGTCTGACCTCCGGTAAAACATGTGCTGCCAACCCCACCCAGAATCTCTCAGTGCTGAGTAGCATTGGCTGGAGAAGCCCTTGCCTCTCGGTGCTGGCGGGGAAGCAGGCTGACTGTCGCTGGGGGACGATATGTGTTGGATTGGGGAGGGCCTGGGAACAGATTCCTCTGGGAGGTGACAGATTCCAGGGACATGGGATCCTGAGCAGGGCCCTGATCCTGCCTCAAAAGGGGGCTCCTCATGCCAGTTTTACAGAGCCGCTTGGCTCCATGCTGAGAGGGAGCCATGATGCCATGGTGAGGGGCAGGCGCCTCAGTCTCTCTGAGCGGCTGCACACCACAGAGCCGGCCCTCCCTGGAGGCACAGAGTGGGGGTGGGGCGGAAAAAGCTTGCCCTGCGCTCTTTGTGCCCTCCCAGCCCCTGCCCAGTGTTAATGGGACTAGTTAGACCTGAGTTTGCTATTTAGCCCCCCAGCACAGTCTGAGCCTCCTAAACTGGGAATTGGGCCCTGTCACTGGGACTGGCCAAATGCCCAGCCAGCCTGAGACCCCCCATTGTAGAACGGGACTGGCCAGAGCCCCAAGCATGCGGAGACTCTGTGATCCCAGACCAGGCTGTGTGACCTCTGGTTTCGATAGGAGAGTGAGGGGCCAGGCCCTGGGGTGGGGATTTCCCTCCTGTCACCTTTCCGGGCTGCAACCCTGGGGGCGTTCGCTGACATCGACTAGCTGGGGCACTGCAAAGCCACCCGGCCACAGTCCCTATGGCCCCGCTCGGGTGGCTGGTGCTGGCTGGAGCCTTCACAATCCAGTCCAAGTCTCCTTCGGCATTTACCCGGGGCAGCTGCTGCATCGCGTGCTTGCTGCCCGCAGCCATGGAGGGTGAGGAGGGAGGTTGCTGGGGGACCCCTGCCGCTGCTGTTACCAGAAGATGGGATGCTCCTGCACCGATGGGGTCTGTACGTCCTGCAGCTGAGCGTGGGGGTCAGGGCCGTGAGGGGGGGCGGTTTGCAATGCACAGGGAGTGAGTTCCCACACAGATGGGCCTGTATGTCCCACGGCTGGGCGCACAGAGGGTTCTGCAGACAGAATGTACTGGCAGGTAACGTGGCCGGAGATAAAATGAGAGTGAGAGACTTGGAAGAGATCAATGTTTGAGCAAGAATACAGAGGGCGTAAAATCATAGAAGATTAGACTTTGGAAGAGCCCAGCAAGGGCTTTGTCAAGCTGGGTCTTAAAAATCTCTAAGGATGGAGATCCCACCTCCCTAGGGAATCCATTCCAGTGCTTCATCACCCCACTAGTGGAACAGTGTTTCCTAATATCCAACCTAAACCACCCCCACTGCAACTTGAGACCATTGCTCCTTGTTCTGTCATCTGCCATAACTGAGAACAGTCGAGCTCCATCCTCTTTGGAACCCGCTTCAGATAGTTGAAGGCTGCTAGCAAATCCCCCCTCACTCTTCTCTTCTGCAGACTAAATAAGCCCAGTTCTCTCAGCCTCTCCTCGTAAGTCATGTGCTCCAGCCCCCTAATCATTTTTGTTGCCTTCCGCTGGACTCTCCAATTTATCCACTTCCCTTCTGTACTGGGGGGCTCAAAACTGGATGCAATACTCCAGGTGTAGCCTCACCAGTGCCAAATAGAGGGGAATATTCACTTCCCTCGATCTGCTGGCAATGCTCCTACTAATGCAGTCAAATATGCCATTGGCCTACTTGGCAACAAGGGCACACTGCTGACTCATATCCAGCTTCTCGTCCACTGTAACCCCCAGGTCCTTTTCTGCAGAACTCCTGCTTAGCCCCGCCCAGCGCAGCGAGTGGCTGGAGAAACCTTTCAACATTGACACCTCTGTGTGCCCAGCAGCGTGCCAGGACCTGCAAGGCACAGCACCTTTCCAGATGGGTTAAACCCTCTCCCCCAACTCGCCCTCCAGGCCTGGAGAGCTTGCTGCATGTTCCAGTAATAACTGTGCATCCTCCAGGCATGTGTCTAGTGCCTCCTGCCTGGGGAGCAGTGACTCTGCTTAACAACAACTCTGGGAATGTCTTGGGCTGAGCACGGGACACCTGGGTTTTATCCCTATCTCTGCGACTAACTCCCGCCGTGATGCTGGACAAATCCCTGTGCCTCCATCTCCCCAATGGGGAGGGTGATATGGAGCCATCTCCTTGCAGTGTGAGGCTGTTGAATTCACTGGGGTTTGTAAAGTGCTTTGAGATCTGGATGTGACTGGAGAAGGGCCGTGAAAAACAAAAATACTGAGGGGGAAACTGAGACAGGGAGCGAGGCAGGTGCCATCCACACTACAGATGCCATGTTTGCCTAGCAACAGAGGTGGAGTATGGTTTTTTGGGGCTCTGGGCCAGAGCAAGAAGGGGGCCCTCCCCACCCTTTCCTGCTGAGGAAATAGGGTCGGGGTGTGGGGGCTTGCCACATCCCGCCTCCCCCCCCAGGGCTCCTGCTGGAGAATGGGGTTAGGTTGTGGGGGCTTCCCCCACTCCCCAGCAGGAGCTCAGGGTAGGCGGATCAGCTTGGGGCACAGGGGTGCCCATTTTTATAGGGGCCCTAGACACGGCCCCGTTGCGGGACCCCGGATTACTTCACCACCACTAGCCGGCCCTGAGACGCCTGACTCCCCCAGCTCCGACAAACAGCAGTGTTGTGTCCCCGTATTTGTACATCTCCAGGAGCCCTGCTTCTAAGGTCCCCCAATGGGGCTCCAATCCCCCCCCCACACTCCTGCACTTTTATTTTCTGGCTGTGAGCCCCCATCCCCACAGCCCAGTGCTGCGCTCTATGCAGGGCAGGGGGGCTCTGAGCATCCTCGCTCAGTTCCTTTGTTGCTCTCCGGAGCTGGCCCGCTCTGCCCCCCCACCATTGTTATTTCCCTCCCTCCAGCCTACGCCGCTTTGGCCTTTTTTCTTTTGCTGACACAGGTTTGAGTCACATCTGGAACCCATCAGCGTTGTAAATAGATCCAATTCCTGCCTCTCCGCAAGGGCTCCGGGGGAGGGGAAGGCGTCTGGCAATTGTGAGCTCTTTTGGGGGGGCGGGGGGAGGGGTTCTGTGGATACCAGTGAGGAGTAAGAAATGTCCTGAACTCTTCCTGGGATCGCCTAGGAAAGGGACAGAGTGGACTGTTCCCGCGTGAATCATGATCCAGATGTGCGCTGCGGTGACACAGCTGCACTGCGTCAGCGGCGGGGGGTTGGGGGGAGTAGCAAGGGGGAAGGCCCGGCTTGTCTCTGTGCGTCTGTGATCCCAGGCAGGCCTATTCCCATTCAATGCCAGGCCTTCGAGATGTGGGACACTGAGCACTGACGCAAGCTGCCTTGGGGGTGGGGGGGAGAGAGAGAGAGAGAAAGAGAGAGAGAGCAGAATACACAAGAAATAAGAAGCGGGTACCTTCATGCCTATTGTGAGGGTCAGACCACCCCCCGCCCCCGTGATGTGGGCTGTGGCTGCTAGATAGATGGGTGTGTCTGGAGAGAGCGAGAGCTGTGTCTGGGGATAGATGGAGTGTATAGGGATAGCTAGATCAATAGGTGGGATGTATGGGGATAGATAGGTTGATGGATCGATAGATAGATAGATGGATAGATTGATAGAGTGGGTATCTGGAGATAGATAGGTTGATAGATGGGGTGTACAGGGATGGATAGAGAGGGGTGTCTGCGGATAGATAGAGGGGCTGTATGAGGATTTATGTATGGGGTATATGGGGATGGATAGATAGAGGGGGTGTCTGAGGATATAGAGAAGTGGTGTATAGGGATGGATAGATAGAGGGGGTGTCTGAGGATATAGAGAAGGGGTGTATAGGGATGGATAGATAGAGGGAGTGTCTGAGGATAGATAGAAGGGGTGTCTGAGGATGGATCGATAGGGGGGATGTACAGGGATGGATAGAGGGGGTGTCTGAGGATAGATAGAGGGGGTGTCTGAGGCTAGATGAAGGGGTGTATAGGGATGGATAGATAGAAGGGGTGTCTGAGTATAGATCGATGGGGTGTCTGAGGATAGATAGAAGGGGTGTCTGATGGATCGATAGAGGGGATGTCTGAGGATAGATAGAAGGGTGTCTGAGGATGGATGGACAGAGCGGATGTACAGGGATGGATAGATAGACGGGGTATCTGGGATGAACTGATAGCTCGGAGAAGAAGGCGAGTTAGCCCGGAGCAGCCAGCCAGCGCTGGCTGAGGTGGTCGCGCTCCCCGCAGCTCTGCGGGTCAGTGGCTGCTCCTCCCTGAGCTGTCTGGCAGTGCTGCCTGGGAAAAGCTGCTTTCCCCCCCCGGGTGACGTTCCCTTTGATTGCAGCGCCGTGAAGCGCGTCATCGCTTGGCCCTGGCTGGCTGCGGGAAGGTGTCACAAGCAGGGCAGTGTGTCAGTAGGAGCAGGCCGGCGTGCCCCGGGGCTGAGAGATGCCAAGTCTAAGTCCAGAAAGGACGGTGCCAATTATCTCATCTGAGCTGCCGCCGGGCCTGCCCTGAGCCCAGTGGCCGGAGGCAGAGCCAGCACGGGGCTCCTAGGAAAAGGGCCATTCTTGATTTAACGGCTCCAAGCATGGGAAAAGGTGCTGGCCAGGGGGCTGCAGGGCTGGTAGCCCAGCCAGCGCCGCTCCACCTCCCTGCGTGTCCGGCCCTTCACCCCCTGCTGCTCCATGGACTGCAAGATCACATGGCAGCACAGTCCCCCAAGAACCTGTAAAGTCAACACAGAGACTTGCTTTGCTGCTACCACAGGGAGCATGAGGCCAAGTCCCCTGCAATGGCGCGTCTGGGCAGGAGGGGGCGCCCCAGAGGTAAGGGCAGGAGTTTGCGGTCCCATTGTCACCATCTTGGGAGCACCGGGCTTTCCGGCTGGCACATCCCATAGCCGGGGAGCTGACGCAGCAGGGATATGTGTTCCTTGCTCTTGGATGGGGCCAATAATTGAGGGACAACCAGAGGGGATGGCCCAGATGTCTCTCTCCTGGCCGTGTCCCACCCTCGCCTGGGCACCCAGTGTCCGGTACAGACTGACTCGCAGGAGAGAGTGGTTTTATCCCACCTGCCCTGGCCAACATGGAGGCTACGGCACAAAGGGGAAGGCTGAAGTGGGGTCATACCCACATAGGGTGTAGCTACACTGCAATGTTAGCCCGGGCTCAGCTTCAGGCTGCAGCCCAATCCCCCTTTCTGTCTACACTCAGTTCTGGACCCAGACCCCAGAGCCAATGTTGTGTGTGAGGTGTGGGGGGCCCTGCCCCCACTCCACTCCTTCCCCCAAGGCCCCACCCCCAGGTGCCTCTTCCCACCCAAGTGCCACATCCTCACTTCTCCCCCTCCCAAGCCTCCTGACAGCGTGGAACTGCTGATTGCTGCAGGTGGGAGGTGTGGGGAACAAGGGGGGCACTGCCAGTGGGTACTCAGCACCCTCCATGTTTTCCCCATGGGTGCTCCAGCCCCGGAGCACTCACAGAGTCGGCACCTCTGCCTGCAGATCTCAGGGCCCAAACTCCTTTGTTCTGCAGTGTGGACTCAGCTTGGGCTTGGGTCTGGGCCCTCCCCCAGGCTTGGGTCCTAGTGGCCTGCCAAGGCTATCCCACAATCCCATGGGATTTTGTTCTTTCTAGCCCGAGACTGGCCAGTTGCCTCCCAGAAAATGGAAGCAGGCCCCTGCTTTAATCCTCGGCATTTAGCCCTTCCGCTTTATTGTGGCCACAGAGCGGCAAGCAGAGAGCCTCCTCCTGTGTTTGAAAAGGCCACCGACTGGCAGGAAGAAGCTCTTTGCCAGGCGTGCTGCTCCCTGGTCACGGGAGCACGGCCAGATTTCGGTGAATCTCTGGCATGAGGCCAGCAAAATGTTGGACTTCAGCATGAGTTCCTAGACTGACCATGTGTAGCGGGAACTAGCCAAGAGGACGGCAGCACCGGTGATTTCCCAGACCAGTAAGCAGGGCAAGGAGCAGATTAAGCAGCTCAAGAACAACTGCTGGAAAGCCAGAGAGGAGAACCACCCCTCTGGGAGCTCCCAGTCATCCTGCCTGTTACAGGAGGTGTATTACTAGAGGCATCAGCTTTTCCACATCCCACGGTGACTGTGAGTGGGAGCCGCTCCTCGGGGATTGCTATGTGCAGTTAAGAGCAGGAGGGCATCAGTGTTTGATCCCGTCTTTGCAGCTGGTCCCCTCCACTCCTCTGTCAAAGGGGCAGAGTCAGCAATAGAATTACAGAATATCAAGGTTGGAAGGGACCTCAGGAGGTTCTACTCCAACCCCCTGCTCAAAGCAGGACCAACCCCAACTAAATCATCCCAGCCAGGGCTTTGTCTAGCCTGACCTTAAAAACCTCTAAGGAAGGAGATTCCACCACCTCCCTAGGTAACCCATTCCAGTGCTTCACCACCTGCCTAGTGAAAAAGTTTTTCCTAATTTCCAACCTAATCCTCCCCCACTGCAACTTGAGACCATTACTCCTTGTTCTGTCATCTGCTACCCCCGAGAACAATCTAGATTCCTCCTCATTCTTCTCTTCAGTAGACTAAATAATCCCAGGTCCCTCCACCTCTTCTCATAAGTCATGTGCTCTAGCCCCCTAATCATTTTTTTTGCCCTCTACTGGACTCTTTCCAATTTATCCACATCCTTCTTGTAGTGTGGGGCCCAAAACTGGACACAGTACTCCAGATGAGGCCTCACCACTGCCGAATAGAGGGGAATGGTCACATCCCCCGATCTGCTGGATGCCCCTACTTATACAACCCAAAATGCCGTTAGCCTTCTTGGCAACAAGGGCACACTGTTGACTCATACCCAGCTTCTCATCCACTATAACCCCTAGGTCCTTTTCTGCAGAACTGCTGCCTAGCCACTCAGTCCCTAGTCTGTAGCAATGCATGGGATTCTTCCATCCTAAGTGCAGGACTCTGCACTTGTCCTTGTTGAATCTCATCAGATTTCTTTCGGCTCAATCCTCTAATAGCCCCACCCCAACTGCCCAGCACCCTGCACAGAACCCCCACTCCCAACACACACAGATCTGCTTCCAGTGACCTTTCAGAGACCTCCTCCCCCATGCCCTGCCTCCTGGCTGCACTCACCAGCCCTCTGGGAGGCGACTGTGTTGGCCAGGTTGAGCAACCAGCCGCAGCCAGGGCTGGTCCCGGGGTGGGGAATCGCTCTGGCCCCTCAGGAGTAGTATGATCAGCCAGGCCAGGGCCTGTCCCGGACGGGCTCCCACAGGACCCACTTGCCTGAAGGGGCCCAGCCCCCGACGCTGTCCTGCCCCACAACTGACTGAGACTGGCCAGGCTTCTGCACCAATCCCAGGTGGCTCAGCTCCGGGGAGACAGTCGGGCCCCCACAGGTGATGGGAAGCAGAGACTACCTGGAGGCAGAGGTACACTGGGGTCTTGCCAGGGGGCAGAGAAGAGCCAGCGGGCGAGTCCAGGGGGGTGAAGAGGAGCCCTCGGCCAGCTGGCGGGTAGGCCGAGAGGAGCAAGGGGGAGCCTGCGGGCTGGTGAGGTCTCAGGGCGCAGTGCAAGCAGAGCAGGCTGGGGCCCCTTCTGAGAAAGGGCCTGGCTCCATGGCACCACTGTAAACCCAGCACTGCGTGCGGGTCCTACTGGGAGTTACCATGTCTCTCATCCTCCACACAGTGCTCAGACAGCCCAACAGGGGCATAAGCCCCACCCCTACAATCTGATTGGTCCATAGCCCCTATTTAACCCCAAAGAGGCAACAAGAAGTTGTCTGTACAACAGGGCTTCACCCTGCCATGGACCGCTAGTCCGGTGTATGTCATCTCCTGCCTTCTGATCCTGCCTGCCATTTGTCTCTCCATTCTGATCTCCTGGCGTTCCAAACCCGACTGATTCCTGGTAAATGGCTCCTGGCCCCTCAGCTGGTGCCCGACACTAACTGCTAGGCCAAACTGCCCATGCCCTGACAGCTTGTATGGACCGCTGTAACTGCAGGAGTAGGTCTGCAGTGAGAGGAATGGCCCCAGCAGCCCAGCCATTGCCTCTGGAATCATTGGACTCCCCGAACGGGCCGCCCACCGTCAGGCGGCAGGACTGGGGTGTACAGCTGACCATGGTGAACCAGCTACTTCAGGAACAAATCGACCAGCTGCGTGCAGACAGCACTGCACTCCAGGAATACTTCGAAGTGGCCTGCCCTGAACGGAGTCCTATGTCCCCTTGCCAGGACATTTTGATGGGTCCTGCCAGCAGTTCTGGGCTTTATGTTCCTTTTCCTGACACACCCCCAGACCCGTGCCTCTGATCTGTCCAAGGAGAGTCTGGGAGTCAGCCTGCTGGTGGGAGAAGCACTGAACAGGCCCTCCCTGCTGCTGGACAGCCTGGTGCTGTTGCACTGGAGAGCTTTCCTCCAGTCCGGGTCTGTAACATCCAACGATCTGCACCAGGCGCCATCAGCTGAGTCTGCTCCGAGGAAACTCCGGCAGGGCAGGGTACCTACGCGGTGCACTTCCGCAGTCTCGCAGCAGATAGCGATTGGAAGGGGGCAGATAGCAGGGCAGCTGTTTCACTTTCCGTGGGGTTGGCTGCCAGAACTAAAAGGTGCCCTGCGGAGAGATGCCCGGAAGTTGAAATGCCTGCATGGATCTCGCTCTTTGTAGAGCGAACCAGCTGTGTGAAAGAAGGGGGGAGGGGAAGGGGCTCTCTGCAACTCCCCCATCCATGTGTCATTCCCTTGATGCCCACAGTTCCTGCCTAACTGATGCAGTAGCCGTGGCCCTGAGGAAAGGGAATGCTGCTGTCAGCATCGCCCGTGTGTCTACAGTGGGGAGTCGGGCCGCTCTATTTCTATCGGTCCCATGTGAGCCCCAAAAGGTCCGGGAAACAAGGTGACCCGGTCCCGCTAAGGGGAAGGGCCTAGGCTCTGAAGGAAAGAAGGTCCCCTGCACTTCGGTCCTGACTGGCACATGTCCTGCACTCCATCAGGATGTCCTTCCCTTGCAGGTACCTGATCAGCTGCCCATTCCCCAGACAGACCAATGGATTCTGCTCTTGCCGGCAGTTCCTGAATCGACAGCTTCATAGACGTGGCAGCAGCCCCCCCGACACTGTGGATCCTTTGGCAACGCGAGGTCATTCCAGAGCTGATAGAGACGACTGCTGGGTCTCCTCTGTCTTCAGGCCCCGCGTCGGAGGAACTCGCCCTTCTGGAAGCAGCGATCCAAGGGCACTGTGAGACAATACAGTTCAGTGCGCTTCAATCTCAGCACTTTCCCCGATTCCTGGAATTCCCTGGCTGACCCAGCCTCGTCCACCGGCAAAAACAAGAAATCAGCTTTCTGGCTGCATTGTGTGTCCAGGGGCTGGTGAATGCTGTCCCAGCACTTGGATCTTGGAAGGTGAAGGCAGGGGTGATGGCCCATGAAGGGGAGGCCCCAAAGCTACATCAGACTTTCCCCCGAAATACCAGGATTATGTAGGATCCAGGTGATTGGAATACCCCTCCTGACTACCTTGATGTCAGGCCTATGGGTCTCAAACCTGCATCTATGGGGGTCCTGGGAATCATCACACTCCAATCCTCCACCCAGCAGCTCCCAGACAATAGCTGAGACCAAAGTCCACGAAGGCCAACAAGGTCACAAGCCCAGTTCTATGCTGTGGTGGGGAGAGAACCAAGGATCCTGATTGGGTTGCAGCCCTTATTTAAGCCAGAACAGGAAACAGGAAGTTTTCTGTACCACTGGGCTTCACCCTGCCACGGACCCTCTGGTCTGGTTACTTCTTCCTGGTGCCTGATTCCTGACCTCCTGGTATGCTGACTCTCGGTAACTGACTCTTGACCCCTGCTCTCTGGTTTCCCTCTTGATTCTGATCTCTTGGCATTCCAACCTAGTCTGATCCCTGGTAATTGGCTCCTGACATCTGGACCTTTCATTCATCCCCGATATGAACTGCTAGTCCAGGCCCCTCATGCCCTCGCCCTGCTAGTGGCTGAAACAGAGCACCCTTCCCCAGGGCCATCCCTAGGGAGGTGTGGGGCCCGGGACATAGGCACTGAGTTTCTATTTGCCGGGGGGTGCTCCCACTGGCTCCACCCAAGGCCCCGCCCCTGCCCTGCACCTCCCCTGAGTGCGCTGTGCGCCGCTCCTCCTCGCTCCGCCTCCAGATGCCGCAAAACAGCTGATTGGTGGTGGCACTGGGAGGGAGGGGGAGGTTGATAGGGGGGCTGCTCCTTGATTCCCCCCACTCGCCTGCCTGTCTCCTACCTCACCTCCTCACGAAGCACCAGCCCCCCAAAGCGCAGGGCCCGGGGTGGTCGCCCCGATTTGCCATAGGATGGCTCTGCCCTTCTCCCAGGCTGGGCCAAGACCCAATCTCCGTCCTGACACATACCAGCCCTGTGGCTCATCCTACCCAGCACAGTGGCTTCAGACAAGGAAGGCCAGTACAGCAGCGTCTGCGCTGGTAACATTAGCCTGGAGCTGGGACCGCTGCCTGGAGGGTTCTGAGCCAAACATGAGGAACATCTTTGCTGGGAAACAAACCAAACCCACATTGAAGAGCTCAGCTTCTTTGGCCTGAGCTTTCCAGCTGCCTCCCTCCCCTCCCTCTTGAAATCTGAGAGATTCTGTCTTCGGCTCAACCAAGGGGTTAGCCACCCCCCAGCTCTGCAACGTGCAGAAGTGTGACAGCAAGAGATAAGCCCTGGAACACCTTCAGTACAAGCCCAAACACAAATTGGCCTTCAGCTGCGCTGGAGACAGAACGTTAAGACTCCGTTATGTCTCCAATGTACACCGTGCTCTGCTTACCCAGCTCCCACCATGGGAGAAAGCAGGGATGAGATGGAAATCCATGCTGGGCCTGGGAGCTCCAGCTTCTGCTGGATGGGACCGAAAACAGGAGATTGGCACCACGCTGACTAAAGCCTTGAGCTGGGATGGAGTCGGGACAGAGCAAACCCTGGGCGGATACTAGCGCTATCTACACTGGGGGTTAGGTTGGCTTAACTACATTGGTCAGGAGGGTGGATTTTTCACACCCGGGTGTCGTAGCTGGGTCGATGTAAGTTCTTTGTGTAGACCAGGCCGCGGTGACTGTCGGGAAGAGCTGATCTCTCCTGCCCTGTGACAACACAAAGAGAGGGGTGTGGCTCGGCTGACATCTGGTTACAGACAGGCGCCGACTCTATGGTGCCCTGGGGCTGGAGCACCCACAGGGAAAAATTGGAGGGTGTTTTGCATCCACCGGCAGTTCCCTGCCCCCCCGCCCTGGCTTACCTCCGCTCCGCCTCCTCCCCTGTGTGCACTATCGCGTCCTGCTTCTCCCTGCTCCGGCCCAGCGCTTGCGCCACGAAACAGTGTTTCACACGGCAAGCCTGGGAGGGAGGTGGGAAGAGGAGGGGCCGGGGTGGGGATTCGGGGAAGGGTCCAAAAGGAGCAGGGAGGGGCGGAATTTGGGTGGAGACTTTGGGGCAGGGGTTGAGGCGGGGGGAGGGGTGGAGGCGGGGCGAGGTGCGGGGGGTGAGAGCACCCACTGGCGCCGAGAAAAGTTGGTGCCTGTGGTTATGGCCAGGCAGAGCCCTGCTCCCATTCCTGCAGGGCAGGCATGACAGGAGCCCCCGCTCTGGTTTCACCACTGCTGAGGGAGCCTGCAAGCCCTTTGCAAACACTTGGCAAGCACCCAGCCCCCCAGGGAAGGAGGGGGGTCACGCGGAATGCCATGAATTCAAGGTTCAGTGATGGGGCCCCTCAGCTCCTCTGGAGGAGTCTCCAACTCCAGAGCAATGGGGATTATCCAGGTGGGATTTTGCAGGTCTCCGTTGGATGGAGATGCCCGCGCCACCCACCCTCGGGAGGAGCTGGGTACTAGGAAGGAGCTGGGAGAAGCACCCTGCTTAACCAAACTCCCAGTCTGACTGTGACTGAATCCTCACTCCACTGCCCCTCACTCAGCCCAAACCTACAGCCAAGCCCAACCTGGGTCAAACTCACCACACCTGAATGACCATGGGGTAGAAGTGTGGGGGGGAGGGGGTTGGGCTACTGCCCCCATTTCACAGCTGGGAAAACTGAGGCCCAGAACGTGGAAGTGGCTGGGCCAAGACCATACAGCAAGTCAATGACACCCGGTATAGTGCCCAGGAGGCCTGACTCTCAGTCCTTTGCTCAGTACACCGGAGAACACTTGTTCCCGGCCCCAAGGACAAAGCCCAGGAATGCTGACTGCCAGCCCCCTACTTTAGCTTCCAGCTAGAGAGTAGGGCCGGAGCCAACGGGTGCTTTCTCCTGGAGCTTCCCAGATTATTTCCAAATCACGGTGTGAGCTCAGATGCAGCCCAGTGGTGCGTTTAAAGGGTGAGCCGGCCAAACAGGTGTTCTGCAGAGCCGCCCCTCTAAGGCATGACAATCAAATAGGGATGGGCCGGCACCTTTCCGAGCAGGGGCTGCGGTCCCAGTGCTGTCCAGTGCAGCGGTGCCAGGGCTGCACCATTCTCAGATGCTGCGAAATGCAGGGGCCAGCCTCGGGCCTGGCTGAGCAGCGGCCCCCTTGCTTGTGGTCTCGGCTATGGTCCATGGCTTGGGCAACTCACGTCCCTTTTGCCATCAAGACCAGAGCACGGTGGGCTTGACTCGGGTGCAAGGCTCCTGGTGAGAGCGGGGGAATCTCTGGGTGGTGGCATTTGCCTCTCACTTTGCACAGCCGTAAAGGCCGCCCCAGAGCATCGGCATCGGGCCCAGTGGCAGCCGGCCGCCCTACCCTACTTGTGGGTAAACAGAGGCTCCCTGCAGGGCCCTGTCCCCGGTGCTAAGTTGAGCGGCAGCCACAAGATGTGCACGGAAGGAAAAGGCAGATGCAGCAGCCTCCCCTCCTGGCTGGGTCACTTGAGGCCGTCTGTGGGGTTGACTGACCTGGGCCCTGTTGGGCCAGCCCTTCCCGCATCCTGTAGGAAAGCCAGGCAGCAAAGGCCAGCCTTGGTCGGCACCCCGGCTGGAGGGCCAGCGCTGTGGCCAGGAGGCCAGCGGGTGGGGCTGGCCAGTGTGGTGTCTGTCCCAGCTGCACATGGGATGTCAGCACTTGGAGAGCGAACGGAGCCCCACAAACCGCAGGCCAGGCCCCGGCCCCTCCCCCAGCCCCGTGAGGAATGTCGGGGCGGGATGAGACCGCAGCCCAGAGGAGGAGGGCAGAGGGCCTGTCTGGCACCGGTGGCTAAGGATGGGAGTAAAGATTTCCACTGACTCACCACAGCCTCCCCAGCAACACAAGCAGCACCCCCGGCACCCCACCGCCATACAG